>SSSI01006554.1:0-10904 GCA_004796505.1 Oryzaephilus surinamensis
AATAAAAAGAAGACAAATTCTTTCATTGATGGATGATGATTAATGTGTAATTAATTATGTTTATGTGAAATGTTTATGTTATGAATTAAAAGATTGTTTATTATTTACAAAAATAAAACGTTTTATTTTTTATTATTTACATTTGCAAATACATAATATTAAGATAGTTTTATGTAGTAAGTATTCTTCCCCTATTTATCACATCCATTTGCCAAGAGACACTACCACTTTCTGATAAAAAGTATTCAGCCAATGTGTCCCTAATGTTGTAAGACGTTTTAGATGCTAGATTGGCACCTACTCTTCCAACAGATGAAAGTTGACTTTCTTCAATCCTCCAACTTCCATTTCTGTCTTCTCCAGAATCAACATATCCTGATGGACAATACATATTACTTCCGCGTTGTTGAAATTCTGTTTGGCAATAATTATGAAGTACAACTACAGCTTTGACAATATTATCCACGTTTTGTACGTTCGCGTTTATGGTTGTTTTTAATATTCTCCACCGTCCCACTAATATTCCAAACGCATTTTCAATGACTTGTCTAGCCCGAGATAATCGATAATTAAAAACTTTTTGAACAATTTGTAGATTTTTTCCTGGATAGGGCCTCATTATGTATGTTTTCAGTGGAAATGCCTCATCAGCAACAAGAAAATAAGGAATGGCATTAGTGCAACCGTAAATGTTATTAGGTATAGGAACATTTAAACTATTATTTTCTAAACGTTGACCAAAAATGCTTTGTTTTAGCACACCTCCATCACTTTGTGAACCATATGCTCCTATATCTACTAATATGAACCTATATTCAGCGTCACAAGCTGCTAAAAGTACCGTGCTAAACCTATTTTTATAATTATAATATAAAGACCCACTATTTGCCGGTGCTTGAATATTAATATGCTTCCCATCGATGGCCCCTATGCAATGGGGAAAATTCCATTTTTCTTCAAACTTTTTGCTAATTTGCAACCATTCTTCAGTATTTGCTGGTGTTTTTAAGTAAATGGGACTCAGGATATTCCAGATAGCTGTACACGATTCATGTACAATTTTATGTATTGTAGCTATCCCCACATTAAAGCTCCACGCCAAAGCTTGCATACTAGTCCCTTGAGATAGATATCTACAAATAGTTTCAATCATTTCATGCATTTTTTTCTTATATTTATAATTTAAACAAGTATACTTACTGTAATGTTATAATTAACCGGTGTTCAGACGAAATACCATCGGAACGTCTTTGTTTTTTAATTGATGGTTTAATCTTTTGCAGCAGTTTCTCAAATAGTGGTACATCCATCCGAGTATATTTGAAAAATTGAGTATCATCCCACTTTTTCATAGTTTTATAATATTCGTAATTTCCAGTTTGTCTCCTTCTTCTATTTATTGGTCTAACTTTAAATCGACGGTTCCGTTTTGATTTCAATAACTTTTTTGCCGCAAATGCATAAAATGTTAAACCAGCGGAATACAGTAATAAATTTTCTTCGTTCATTATCAAAATTATTGTATTATAATTTATAAGAGTAAAAAATAAACAATTCAAAACAACGCTATAAATGTAATTAAAACATTATGCGCATGCGTCAGCACAGTCGTTCAGTTGATACGAACGGAGTTTATAAATGGAGTAAAGAGAACGGGAACTGCCGGCGTGCTGTCAGCTACGAACGACAAACTGCCAGCGGGAACGGGAACGGAGTTTATAAATCGAGCTTTATACACAAAAATTTTTAATTAAACTAATAATTGTATTATTCCATTTGCAAATGTACATAGAAGAGAAAAAAACGTGACATTCTATCATGCTTTTATGTCGATTTCATGACCGCATAAAAAGCATTTTTATAACATTTTTTGCATCAACATGACGATATTGACATTTGCACAGTTTATTATACACAACTTGATCTCCATTCTAATAAAATTTCTACTTGAAAAAAAATGATAAAATATGACACTTTTATCCAATGTCCACGTTGATGGAGTCAATTTTTTTTGTCGACTTTTATTAAATTATTGAAGTTGTTTGATGTTGAAAATATGAAGACTGTCTCAAGTATACAGGCAATTGTGTCGTATAATTTCATAAATAAAAATAAAGTTCAACACTTGTGTGATTTGAAAATAAAAGAATTTATTTTGATGTCGTTTGACTCGCTTGATGCAAGAAGACCACTAAGAAAAATTATATCCTACGGAATAAATCGTTGTATGTATTCGTTTATATTCAAAATGTCAATAAATGCTCCAATTCCAAAGGAATATAATTTAATAATGCAAAAGAAAATAAGAAATATTCTCTCCAAATGTCCTTCATAAATAAAACATTATTTCTTATCCAGTTCATTATTTTATTGTACTTGAGAAACACATTAAATCGAATTCCACTATGTGTAAATAATACAATATCAGAGTTTGATTTGATTTCTATTTTTAATACGAATTTTGAAAGCCAAAATGTATCAATTTCGACTTGAAAAGAATGAATTTATGAAATATTTGTAGATCATTTTCTCTATTTCATCTCGAGTATCTACACATTTTTCTTTCGTTCTTTAATCCTGCATTTTTTTACTTCAGATTCTATATAATAAATAATAAACAGTTACAGAAACGAAGTTCTACTAAAAAATCATCAAATCAATGTACAGGATGACCCATGATGAAATTCACGAAGCTTAAGAAATTATTCTATAACTAATTGCATAAAAAAACTCAACAAAGTATCACATATCATTGGCACGTTAATTAAATGCTAAACTTTTATCTTAATATTAAAACCAATAAAAAATTTGTTCAAATATTAAATTGAAGTGTGTACGAATTTAAACAAATTTATAAAAATGATGTTCATAATAGAAATTAAAAATATATACATATTATTATTTGAGACAATGTGCATGACTAACTACCTAATAGTGAATTTTGTAAATTAAATTAAGAACTAAAAAAGTGAAAAATGCCAAATACATATTTAAGTTCGGGTTACTTAAACAGGGGCCACCCTGTATACAGAGTACAAAAACATAAAATTCAGCCGACTACAATAATTAAATTTTTGTTTATGACATATACTGAAAATGAGTAAATGTAACATTTAAGCTCCAACTTGTCATTTTAATTTAAAACACTATTTAAAAGGCTACAAAAAGCATACAACTCACTTCATATTATCATCTAAAAATTCATTTCCTACCCAAATATACGAGTATAAACATACAGAAGAAATATTCCTTTATATAAAACTGTGAAACATTAAAAAGTTTTGGCCAACAACATTTAGTTATCCTTCGTGATCGTGACATTAACGTAGTTGTTGTTTTCGTGGACTAAATGTATTATTATACCCAAAAGATATTATAATATTGCCTTTATTATAACCGGCTAGGGAGAAACAGGTGTGATAATAGTATTAACCACATGCATACATTAATTATAATTAAATTTGTGTTATATTTTTCGGTAAATGTAATTTGTTGGCCTAAAATTAACATTAATATACATGATGTCCGTTTTATTGTAAAGAAATTCCGTTTCTATAATAATTATACTCGTACTTTGTATAACAATTAACTTTCTGGTTGTAAATATAGTCAAAAAGCTCTATAATATAAAATTTGAAAACACACAATGTGTAATTACATTTAATTTAGGATTGTGAAAGCATTTTGTTTGTTTTATTTCTTATTGTGTCCTTTTAATAACAAACGAACTAAAATTATTGTTATAATTTGAACAAACAAAACGGTATATTGTGCACAAGGACAGTGTTTCTATTAATAATTTTCTAGAATATAAATCAAATTAAATCAAAATTATGATTTTCAACGTCAACAATGCTTTAACAAATAATCGTCGCTATTAAGATATTGTACAAAATAATAGATTTTGTTGAAAATATAATTAGAAACGTTTGAATTCATTAGCTGAAACATTGCATTCATTAACAAATACTGAAACAATTTATAATGATATTTATTTCATTATATATATGGATCTGTCAAGAAGTTTGAAATTTCATAAAATTTCCTCTTTCATTTTTAACAGACATTAATTTAATTTAACTAATGAATACGAGGGTGATTCAGCAATTAATGCGTCATGATACATTTTTTTCATAATAAATTGTAAATCGAATTTACAACTAAATTTCTAAAGCAATTGATTCATCTTTATTGTGGTTGAAAATAAATATTGAATAAATTATGTACTTACTTGAAATAAAATAAAACTGCCAACGATATTAATAAAGCAACCAAAGATACACCATACCCAACTGATGATATTATCAATATTTTCTTTCTGAACTGAAAAATATAAAATAGAATTACATTTTCGATTAATAATATAATTCTTATAGATTTTTCTATTTACAAAATGAAGAAGGATTTTATGAAGCGAAACTACATAACGATTTTTCCAACAATGATAATAAGTAGGTTAAACCAACAACAAATATTACTGATAAATCCCTGTATATCTGTATAAGGTTTCTTTGGCTTTAACATAACAAACGTTAAAGTTGTAAAAATAAATGAACTTTTCTGAGTCTACATTATTAAATTACAACACAGACGATTTCCTGCTTTTCACCTTAACATAAACAACATTTTTTTTATTTAGTTTTACTACTGAAAACTATTATAACAATGTTTAAAACAATTTAAAAATTGTACGATTGTTTTAAGCAAATTAATGTAATACAATTTTAACAAACGAATATCCATAAAAAAAGGTGTTAAGAATTAATTGAGCGTTTGGAATTGATTGTACACAATTTGAAAACTTCATCAATTTTTTTTCTGTATATCTTGAAATTGAAATCACCAACAAATTTTCTATTGAATGAATCCAAAAAAAAGGAATCAATGCTGGGCTTTAGACAAAAACTTATACACCTATAGGCCACTCAATTTGTCAGATAAAATAAAATTCAATGGAGTAATTTGAGGGAAAAGTGCATGACAGTGAAACTAATGACATTTCAGTTTTTTTTTCTTCTATTTCTATTAGTAATGTTTTGTGGTATAGTTCATTTATGTAATTATGTCTTTGAATAGTATAGAGCAGGAAGAGAGGGTCTACGTCTACGTGCAATAATGGGATCAGGGATGGATTCAAAACTTTTAAAATACCCTATTTTTGTTTGTGTTTGAATGATTTATGATTTAAAAACTAGGCAACAAACAGTATACCTACGTGTGTATAAAAATTGATATAAAATTAACATTGGTGAAAACAGACAGAATGTTGGTATACGCATGAAATCGTTATGCAAAATTATCGTTAAGGTCACTAATTTAAATAGTAGGACAAATTTATATCAGTTACAGCACTGTCATATACATCTGTAGTAAATTTGAACATAAACAAAGGAGGAAAACAATTTTCATCAACAATTTATTAACAAACAACAAAGTAACTAGGTTACACATTCCTTTTTTATTCTTTAGGTTTAATTACTTTTTGTAACATGTATTTAAAAAGCTGCGTTTTATACAAATTATTATGTAAAAAAATATCAAAAGCACTAAAATTTGAAAAATGCTTAAAGGCAATCAATAAAAAATCGTTTAAAAGTTTAATTAACCTTCACAAAAATCTATAAAGAAGGTATAGAATTTTTCATTTATGAATTCTGTGAAAACTGATGCTTTTCATTTTTAAATAATGGTTCATACAAAACCAAATTGCATTTGAAAACTGTTGTAACACAAACACTTTTAATAAAATTTTATGACAATATTTATAATCTTTAAGTTTTATATATAAAACCAGCAAGAGTAGAATTTCTAAGAATAAAATGAAATACTTTAAGCTTAAATACGGAAAACAACTTAAAAACTATTTCCTTCAGGAATAAAAAAATATAAATGTTCTTACCATTAAATCATCAACATTTACGCACGTAGTATAATTCACCCATGATTTATTATATACGTCATTAAAAATCCAATTTCCATCTTCTTCACATCTATAATAAACAATTTCTGAAAAAAGAAAAAACACAAATCTGACAATGCTCTAAATAACATAATCTTAATTTAAGTGTAATAAATTTAAGATTGAAGCAATAATTTTAACAAGGAAACTTATTTCCACAGTCGTATACGAAAAAGCTTGTTTTATTACTGGAAAACGTAACAATATAAAAAAAATGGGGACAGAAAGACCTGCATTGTAAAATTCATTTTGAACTGCAGATCCACACAACTCAATAAAAGTGTCTCGTTATTGACTAAAGAATATATTAAAATCGAATATCAATATCATTCTACATATATATTGCAACCCGCAAGCTATTTGTTGAAAGTCCCAGAGAATTAAGTTTGAATACACTTTAATGTAATTTTACAAAGTGTCTTGTATATTTTACTATTGGTTAAATATTATGTGTTATAACAGGAATTAAATGTATACATAAATATTAAATTTAAGATAAGAAATGATATTCGGATTGATATGAAAGACTTTTTCAGTTTCAATAAAAGTCACATTTACGCAGCTAAAATAACCTATACTGAATTCAGATAGGGATGAAAAATCGTCCATCTTGAATTATGACGTTTTTTAAAATTATCCAATAATTGTTACATTTTGTCACCTTATAACCTTGGTTTCGATCAATAAAATTTCAAAAATTAAATCACGTGGAAGCTGACCAATCATATTTTTTTCATCCCTAAATGAATGGACCTTAGCAGTTTTATGGATTTCTACAAATCCTTCTTAAGATCGTTGCAAAGTGGATATGAATATATTGCAATAACTTTTTATTGCAATTTTGGGCTCTTGCATCGCAAAAGCCCTGTTTTCAAGCAAAAGAAAATTTGATTTTGCGAATAGTCCTACCTACCTATATGTGGGAAAAAACAAATTCTGTTCCAAAAATTGCGTTTACACTGGTATTTAGTATTTAAACTAAATTTCCTAATTCCTATATTACCAAAATGTTAACTTTGCAACAAATTTAATGCCTTACATAAGAGGGAAATTGGAAAATCTTTGATTTTTCATGATGATATTTTGTAACCCCATCTTCTATTTTTTTTTTATAATTTCGGTACTATAGAAAACATTATCAACATTTCTATACGTATGTTGGTAATTTAACGCTTAATTCACTTATTACAAAATAAAAAGTGAAAGTAAAAATATTGCAAAACGAATTTTAATTTTAAATTCGACTCGTCTCTCATATATAGTTTAGATGCAAAAACAATAGGTACATATGTATAACAATTTTTAACAATTCAACTGTCAGTTGGCAAATCACCTAATGTCAACCGTCAGGTAACATTTTTGACATATGTATATCAGCTTTATAATTGAGAATTCTATGGAATTTGTTTTGGCAATAAAATTACAAAAAGTTATTCATGTGAAACAGTAATTAAATGTATTAATCAATCAACAACACCTTCTGCTAAAAACGAAAGAAATTTTGCAATTTCTTAAGTTTTCTAAAATATTTCCTCAAAACTATTAAAGACTTCAATAGAAAATTTGTTTCTTATTTACGCCAGGATTTAAGTTCGAATAAAAAGCCTTTACACTTATAGAAGTTATAGAATTAATTGTCAAATTCAACTGTCAGCCGTCAGTGTTGACAAAATTTACGAGTATAACTATCTTTGCAAATGAGAATTCTCTTCAATTTGTTTACGACAAATAAAGCTAGCGGACAATCCGCAAGTGTTTCAGCTGCCAACGAACAGAACTTACTCATTCTGATATAGTCATGCTAAGAACTTAAGATATAAAAAAAATATTGACGGAAAGATACAAAACTGTAAATACAATCATTAGAAGAAAAACTCAAATCGTAACAAGAACTAACAAATAACAAAAAGTTTTATCTGTTACCGTTTGAACGAAATTACAACTGACTTTTAATACATAAGTCATTGATTTTTGATCAAAAAAAGAATATAAAACAAAAGTAAATCATCTGCTATCCAATAATAAGTTTTCTAAAAGTTTTAATAAGATTTTTTATAATTCCATATTTTCTTTTGCAGTAAATAATTACTCATAAAGTCTAGCTATTATAAAATAAAAAACTTTTATATTTTTTTTTAAATTATACAATGTAAATTGTTTTGTCATCGCGTAATAAAAAAGATTCTTTTTACAATTAGCCTGAAGGTTTGTTCTTGGGGTATTTAATTAAGATTAAATTTCTTATGTGACTTCCTGTTCAATTTCCACTTGTTTAACATTCAATAAGCAACTGTTAAAATGTTAATTAAAGTTCTTTAAGAAATTTTCATCCGAGGAAATGAAAACGGATGTCAATAAATTATAATTACCATGGTGTAATAACATTAGTGTAACTGTTTTTCAATTACGCCATTTTTAGCAATTTCATTTTGCCAAAAGAATCATTTATTTCTGTTCTTACACTAAAACAGCCAAAATACAATTCAGCACGTACTGTCTGTATATAGTTGGTAATTAAATTTGATTACAAGTTAAAAATTTAATGATAAAGCATGTTGTAAAAATTCCAAAATTAATTATACACAACGTTAATATGAAAACAATGTAGGTTATCTATAAATAATTTATGGACCATTGCAAAAATTTAATTTAAATACATTTATATATGCGGAAACAAAACAGAAAAAAAAAGGAAATTATAATACCATAATATTTCATTTAAATATAAACATGTTTACATACTATAAACTCTCTTTTACCAAAATGGAATCATCACAAATCTCTCGAGCATTACTGCATCCACCATCTTCAGGCTCGACGACGTTCTGAATCTGATTAATAGAATTCCTAACATCGGTGATGGTTATTAAATTCACTGAAATGTACACCGAAACCATGTCATTCAACTAAATTGCTATATCGCTAACAACATTCACAATAATGTAAGTGAATACGTTAAAAATTTGAATGTTTTTTCACTTTCAATTTTGATAACATCATACTAATGTTGCCAAACATAGAACTTTTTAATAACCACCATAACAACTTTTATGATCAGTTATAATTGGAAAATTTTGAATTGGGTGATATTAGTTTAAGTCAGAAAAAGGCATATATTAGGTATATGTATACGTATGTAAGTATATGTACTTAGGTAAATGATTATGAATACGTAATTATAAAGTTTAAAGTATTATTACATATGTGTACTTATATTTTTTTTAAATTGCCTATTGGTATTGAAAACAACAGCATGATTTTTTGTGATGAAAAAAAGAGTAACAATTTAGTGTAATAAATCAAAAAAATTGATTTTGTTATTATTCCCAAGACAGTGTAACCAGTTTTATTAATTATAGCTTATATTTAAAGTTAACAAGCTTTATCTTTAGTAGACTATTTTTTAACAATACAAATAATTTGTATTTTACACCAGTTTAAAAAAAAACGGATAAAACATTTTTTACATAATTATGTACAGAGGTCTCATTATAAGTTTAACGTCATATGACAAATTACACGAATTAAATTACGAATAAATCGAATAATTGTGAGTCGGAATAGAAACGATATTAATAATAAAACTTATAAGTAATTTAATTTATGATCTTTAAACCAATGTAAACAATTAGAAGGCAAATGTTATAAGAAATGGTAAACAAGATTAAGGGATATCTAATTCGTTTAAGAAACATTTAGTTTGTGGAAATAATTGTTGAGTACAGCCTTAATAATTGTTTAACCCACCCTAAATGTAAAGTAACCATTGGCCCTGCATTTCTATTCATAGTGATGACATTTACGGTCTCTTAAGAACGCTTATATTTTACAGATAGTGTAGCAATTTGTACATATTATATGAACAATCTTATACATATTACCTAATATACAGTCTAGTTCACAGTATTGTCGATAGATGCAAACAGCTTGTTAATTTTACGGTTAAATTGATTACGGATCATTGTGGCGACATAATTTTGTTCTCGTTAGTATACCTTTAATTGCATGCAAATACATTTCATCAATTTGCCATATATGTATGTATGTACACGTATTACACGTGGCACAATTTAATATTTAACCATAAAATTAGAAAATCATTTTTCATCTATCGACAATAATATGAACTGGACTTTATATATTAATATAGAAATGTTCATATTTATGGTTATTGTTATGGTTATTATGGGCTTCTCAATCCGCCAGTCATTTAAAATGTGTATTCAAATATCGACTTTATATTCAATGAGGGTCACGTCCTTTCTAGATTTACACCTGACTGGCGGATTGACTGGCCCGCAACTGTACATAATTTTTTAAATTAATCATTATTTTGTATTTTTAAATAATTTTATAAATGTATTTGTAAAATTGTTTAATTTATTAATAAAACAGAAAAATATTTAAGAGACAAATTATATAATATCTGTCTCAATTCTATGTGCACACCAGATTTAAAATTTAATAATAATTTTCCGTTAGGTACATGGTTTGCAATACTGAGAGAAGAAGAATTTTAGTGGATATTTTCTATAACCTAAAATAGTTGTCAAATTTTTCATAGATGTGTTTCGAAGATATATTTTCTTAAATATACATTTAATGGATATTTTATTATTAGTACAATGTTGTTATAACCAATTTTTAGTGAATTTGTATTATACATTGTATATTTAAATTTAATTGAAAATATAAACTGTCATCTATTTCAAAATTTGATCAGTAACACGGAATTTTGTTGCCAGCCACGCAGTGAGTACCACACAAAATCTGGTGTGCACATAGAATTGAGACAGATATTACATAATTTTAAAAATATGTACTAATATATTATGTTATTATGTCCGGTTCGGCTTCTCATATGATCATATGTATGTACATATATTAATATATACATATTTATATTTTGTTTGAAAAAAACAAAATATTATATAAATGGGGTTTT
>SSSI01006571.1:0-13574 GCA_004796505.1 Oryzaephilus surinamensis
CAACATATATACAAAATTTCAGCTTTATAGCTCTATTCTGTCGTGAGTTATCGTCCTTACAAAACTTCAGCGGTAGCTAGCGCCCTTTTGGCCGCACCGATCAAGCCCATATTCAATAGGGAACTTCATCTATATAAGAACTACATGTATACAAAATTTCAGCTTTATAGCTCTATTCTGTCGAGAGTTATCGTGCTTACAAAATTTGCGTACGGCGACGGCGACGGCGACGGCGACGGCGACGAAAAACTCCATTTATATAATATTTTGTTTTTTCAAACAAAATATAATAATGACAGCATATTTAAATTATTACCTCAAGGTATATAAAATATACCATAAACGCAATAAATACAGTTAAAATACCACTACGACCGCACTTAATACTATTATTTGATTAATTAAAAATTTTCAACGATATACTTAATAATTTCTTCCAACTAATGATTTTTGTACAAACTATTGATCGTTTCCAATATTAATTAAATTCATCATAGCCTAATAACTTTAGTATTGACCTTTTGCATCATTATTATAACTGAGATATTTCTATCTTGCATAAGCAAACAGTCACGAACAATATTGAAAGAGCACAATTTATTATAAATTGAAGAATGAGAAATCAATCGATTTACTTATAGAAATTTTGCACAACTGAAAAACAGTCAAAACTGGCTTTTTCTCTCTTTGATCGATTTTTATATACAAGATTATACATGATTCATATACATGATTCAATTTTAACAAGACATGGATTAAAACGTGATTCTGCACCAAATTTACTTCAAAAAGAAACGAGGTACGAGGGCAATTTTTCCATAGGAATATTTTTCTGTTTTATAAATTTCTGAAAATTTCTATAGTTGGTTCATACTGCACACATTACTAGAAAAAGTTATACCTATATATACATATGTATATATAACTATAATCTCTCGAATATGCTTAAGCAATCAATCAAATAGAAAACAAATAATTTAAATCCGTACAAACAAATTGGTAAAATTTGACATCAAGTCAAGCATTTATATTTAAGAAAAACACAAACAACATTCAAGCATATCTTATATATTTACTTATCAATTACGAAAATCAAATTCAGAAGCTTTAAAATTGTTTGTGGAACACACACACACATTATTATATTTACACACAGATACATATATTTTTAAATAACCAATAATTCAACATGACTTTCTTATAATCTTATAAAAGGATCCAAAACCACCTGCAGTTAAACTAATAATAAAGAGGACACCCCAACATCAAAATGTCGGGGACACAAACAATGATTTGGCTTGTTTTTTAACATTTCAAATCGTGACAAGTTATTATTCTCCGTATATATGCTGGATATTCAAACAATAATATAACAATAGTTTGAAGCTTGTTTTTCGCATATTATTGTTGACATTCAAATAACTCTCGCAACATCTAATCTGCAGATATTTCGGAAAAAATTGGCAACATCCATTCTTGTAGGTATTATTATTAAGCTCCTCTAGCGCATTACGGTCCAATAAGACTTAATAATTGTAAAATTAACATACGCGTACTATAATATAGAAATGTGGGTAAATTTGTAAAAAGAAGAAAATAATGTAGGAAAAACCGTTTAACTCACACACGACTTTAGAGATGTGTTTATAAACACGATGTTATAGATTTTTCATTAATATTGACTTGATAAGCATAAGTTGTATATAATATTGAGAATAAACATACAGGAAGTGATTTTCAATATTAAAGTAATTCACGTACATATACTCTGGCTTATATAGCTAGGCAATATTGGCTTGTATAACATTTGTTTGTGTGGTTACAATATATATATGATATATATGTGTATAATTAAATATTTTCTTGTTCATTATATCCAAGTAGCGTGGCTACAGTTATAGGAAGCGCAATGTCAGAGGCCATTCAAGTCGCCACGCACCAACGGATCCATATCGAGTCACGCGAATTTTGTTGCGCGCAAAACATTTCTTCAGGCAGCGCAACTCTTTTATGCCCTCAAGAAGTCGACCCCATATATATAAATGTACTATGCCTATGGGCATGTCTTCAACTTTATACCCACCATCCATATTGTGCTGCGCAATCATAAAATTATTTTCGAAAAAATTATTATCAACGCATTAATCCTTCAAACTATTTATAAGTATATATTCTTTATCTCTTCTTTTTTTGAATTGTTGTTAATTGGTTTTGATTATTTTTTTCCCCGTACATTCTTCCTGATGATTTCTTTTTACTTGTTTGCCAATTATTTTATGATTGTAATTAAATTTATATTGATATTTAAAAGGGTAATAAACTAATTACTTTATTGCAGTTTAAAATACAACAAATATTCACAGAATTCACATTTCAATAAATGCTTAAAATGCGCGATTAAGAAGAATTTCGAAAATTTAAAAAGTGAAAATACAATTCGATCTTGAGTCTTTTGATTTCGGCTGAAAATGTCTTGTAACATTTTTGTTCTTTGAACTAGTTTTACAATATAAAGTCTGACTAATCTACTGACCTTCAGTCAATTGAAAAAAGACCATATATTTTTCCAAGCCTTTGTGGATTAAACCTGAAATTACAGTGAACTATATATCTATAATTTTTAATTAATATACAGGCTTTGAATGAGTTCTATTGACCTCCACCTACAAGTCACGTTTATATTGGATTAGAGATATTTTTATTTGTGTTATTTCAATTTGGAAGTGTTGAAATGTTACAATAAATAAATTAATCATATAACTACTTAAACTTGATGTAAATTAAATATTAAAATTTTAATTAATTTGTGTGGCCAACATCTTAATTTCTTAATCATCCCACTGGCATATTATTTTTTTGTGCTCGTTATTTATACATTGAAATAATTTAAATAAATTCTAAATGGAAAATATGCACAATTTGCTACCTATTAATTTTTATAATATACATATATTGATTAACTACCCATGAAGTATGTAGAAATATCAGTAATAACATTTTTTGATTTATTCCTTCCCATATAATAAACTTTTGCTTTTAAATCGAGAATTGATATAATACCTTGGAAAAATTTTCAGATAAATCCATACATAAATTTTTCAAAAGTCACGATTGAAAATTAAACTGTTTAAAAATTATGCTGCGCTTATTTTATAAATGCAATAAATTAAAATTTTATGATATAATTAAAACTATGTATATAAGCTGAATGTTAACCTTGATGTAAAATATATAATTTAAATAAAATAATTACAGTTTCAGTTTCAAATGTAGTAGCTAGACAATAATTGTGTAACTGAGATCATTTTCTTCATATAAAAAAACTAGTCACACCTTTCTTTTAATACCAGTAATTGTATGTGCTGGACGAAGAAAAAAGTTTCGTTTTGTAAATAAAACAGAAAAATTCGTCCAAAATTGTGGGTATACATGTACAATAAATTGAAATATATTTATGATGGATCTAAGCCACGTAGTAGTAGTAGAAGCCCCATTACGACACCCTTAAATTATATTTCGTCGGGCATCAATCAACAAGCAAAAGTCCAGTGGTTGACGAGTTTACTAATAAATATGGTAATTCGAGTCACGCACGCACGCGATACGCATCCACGCACTATACTCTTTTTCTTTTTATATTTTTTTTCAGATCCCTTCCGACTCGTATTCACCGCATAGATATAATGAATAGAATTTACCTTTTTATACAATTACCTACATATACAACAAAAACTGAATATTGGCGTGACTTGCGACACGTGTTGCAAATTATTATTATTATGTGATAATAATCGTTAATACTTGTTCATGTACATGTGTTTAGAAAATTTGTCGACAAATCAATCACACATCTTCATTTGTCACTGTAAGAAAATAATTTATTTCAAAGCTAAAATTTATATAGATTTTCCTCGCGTTAACCTAGTTTTTTCGAAAACGATCCTATATATTTAAGTAACTATATGGCCATATATATCGACAGATTATTTATATAATGTGTTCGTTTTCTTATCGTAATACACACTTCATAATTTAGCATTGTGAATTAAAGTAATTGGAATGTTATCGAAAAATAGCATCAAATGCAGAACAAAACTAAAACAATATAATAAACCAAAAATGGTCAGACACCAATATTAAATACGTGTATAAATGTCTTATAGCAATAAATAATATTTTATATGCCTTATATTTACAGTAATATAATTTTGATTTGATTTCATTATCCATTAGCGTGATTAAAAAGATTATATCAGTCGTAGACAAGGAGAGAGTTTGATTTATGTCGACCTGCAAAACATATACACAATTCATATATATATATATATGTACTATGTAGGCATTATAAAATGGATGAAAAAGGCATAAAAAGTACCATATGTTGAACTGTTTCGCTATATTTGTATTGTTGTTATTATATGACTGATGAGGATAATTTCTAACAAAAATTTTAAAAATTATTGATATGTATTGTGTACATTCGTGTGGGCTCAAGACGGAAGTTAAATGGGTAACGAGATGGTACAATCCATCAATAATGTATGCAGACAATAGATGAATATAGGAAGCGAATGAATATAAATGAATTAAAAGCTTATTCTTTTAACTGCATGTGTGGAGAGTTTTGTTTAAACAACGTTGAGAAAATTTTCCAAAACGCAATCTATTATTATCAAAACTTCTTAATTTTAATTACAAAGTCATACATATACATCCATATATATATTGACAGGATAAAAGCGTACAAAACAATGAAAAGAAAAATTCAGAATGCCAGTGGGGTTAAAATTGTTTACTTTAGTAATTGCCGGAAACAATAAGTAAACTTTACTCAATCGATAGTATAGTTAATTAAGCAATTAATTAACACCTTTACGTGACAAAGTAATTTATTTGTTAGAAATAAAAAGTTTAACTAATATGGCATAATTATAAAAACTAAAAAACATTTTATATACAACTTTTAAATTTCTTATCTAAAAACTGTTTTCTCGAATATTATTATTATTTTTCAGATTAATATCTATTATTCGTTCAAGGTAAACATTATTGCGAGTTCACAAAATAATTATATATTCAAGATTTGATATTTAATTAACACCTTTTCACTCTGAAAGGGAAAAATGTGTGTTTCTATACATATAACATTGTTTTTTATCGAAATTATTGAATACTTTATGTGCACATGTACATTATATCTCCATTTATTGTAGATAATTATAATAATTTTACATTACATAGCTGTAAAATTCTGTTCGCATAACAAATAGTACAACTCGCTAATTTACTTGAAATGTTTTTCTTATATTATAAATATTATGGCACATCTATTGGTCAATTATCCACGTGGGGTGTTATTAAAATGCTATAAAACAAACTAATGCATGTACTACCTACATAAAATCGTAAATTAATTTTTTTATTTTTACTTAATAACTAAAAGTTTTATTATATACTCGCTTACACTCAAAGTAATTTAGTTTCTATTGTATAAAACACGATTTGATTATAAGGAAATTTTCAAATGGAATTTTCTCTTTTGCAACATTTGTAAATAATAATAATAATAATATCATGACATTTCGATTGTGTATGTGTACATGTGATTGATGCGCCCTTGGAACACAACAAGTCTTTTAACATTATTAAATCTTTATAATAAATATTATGTCTTCATATCAAGATCAACAAATTTATTATAATTCTTCGAAACAACCACTTATAATACTTACTTTTTTAATAATTAACAATACGAACTTTTCTTTTTAATTTTTTTTTTCTGTTAATGTCTCTTGAAGCTGGTTTAACGATAATTAGACAGTTTTATACATGGAAAGTTGCATGAATTGATTTGTTCTTGAAATAATGACATACTCATTAAGTTTTCACGACTCTTGTTTTATACGTTCATTTCAGAGAAATTAAAAAGTAGTGAAATCCAAAATTAATAAGCCTTAATAATTACCGCCGTGATGTTGAAATAAGAATTATATAGCAAAAGAGATGATGGCTTTTCTTGTAAATATCCATCTTTATTACGCCCACTTTATAGGTACTTACATTGTACTCCTGATTATTATTAATATCAGGAGTATTTGTAATGAATGTATAGCACCTTACAGTAATTAATATCTTTCAACGGCCCTAAAAACGTTTATCTTGTTTCATGAATTTGTGTATATACTCCTGCTGGTTTTCTTCTTGTCGATGACGAGGAAGGCACATGGACATCGTCCTGGTGGGCTGTATATATACCATACGATATATATACGTTAATTGCTCTAACCCAGGGTCAATATACCTGATTTCTTCCCAGATATACAAACCAACTACCAGTTTATAAATTTACCATTGCGACAGTAGTAGTCACATACCGATGGTAAATAGTTGGAAGCTTCTGTATTTTATCATTAATAATATTAATTAGAAATTTTGAAAATTTATAGTAAACCATCAACAATTTATCTTGTATCTTTTACTACCATTAATTATTTATAAATTACTTTCATTTAAATTTAATAAAAATCATAAATGTAATTATAATTAAATTTCCTCTCTTTGATTTTTTTTCACCGCATGTCAAATTTAATCAGGTTAAAATTATTTTAACTGGCAATTTGTGGGTAGAGAGTTTTTTTTTAAGAAAACTTTTCGTGCAATAATCATTTTCACCAAAAACGAAACGAAATGAGTTATTTCCGGTGTAAATGGGCCCCTTTTGCATCACGATCATAATTCTTGTTATTTAAAGACGATTTTTATTTTCTTTTTTTATTCTCTCTTTTATAAACTGACCAATTCGTATTACTTTACCTATTTGTGTGTATGTTTGTACGTTTCCATTTTCAAGTCTGATACACGCAAACTTGCAATCTGAATCTGTCTGATGGGTGCAAATGAATGCTACTTTAATGAAATTAAAATTCATTTATTCCTAAAACATTATCAGTCTGGCACAACGAAATTTCTTAGAAAGTTATACCATTAAGTTAATTAATTAAATTTGGTATTCTGTTCGTGTGTCAGATACACAAAAAGTATTGCACATTTTAAATTATTTATTATTATTGTCTTGTTAGAGATAACGATATTGATATTGTGGAAACTTAAATGGCCAGTAAATGTTAAAAAAGAGCTGATAAAACCAGATTAATTATGATTACAGATACGTTTAAAATCAATTATTTTTTTAGTATTATTTTTTATAACAACAACACATCTATTAAAAATATATTAAATAAATGTTTATATTTCACATAAAAATTAAAATGAACATAAAATTCGCCGCAGGAAATTTTTTAATTATTTATTATTTATCAATAATTAAAAATTATTAATGACATAATACAATATTTTAGTATTTTTTAATGGATTATGTGCTTTTCAACTAATTATCACAAATTGTAATGTTATATCTGACCATTTTGCGAATTTGTCATAAATGGTCAGGTACTTTTTAGTCCATCTTTGAAACTAAACCCATCATCATCAATTCTTCTCCCAGTTGTGCTAACAGCTTTTATGACAGCTGTGTTATTTCACTATAATAGAACTTTTTCCTAATATACACTACCTGAAAAAGTTAACCACACTCAATTACAATAATGAGATCGTAACTCTTCCCCTAAAATGACTTTGCTAGGTAAGTTAGTCCCCTTTTAATATGAAAGATACAACCCCCCATTACCAAATTACCGGTACACGCGTGTATCGCATTAGTTTTGTGTTACACTAGAGAGTGTGTTTAAATATGTCGCGTGTACACATTTTTACAGCAATTATAATGTGACCCCTACCTTGTATATATTTGCTCTTACTGATAATTTCATAATAGTTATGTGGATGATAAGGGTCTAACAACAAGGGGAGCTTATAGGGGTTGATGTGTTTTAGTAAACACCAAATATACTTGTTAATAAATCACACATTTAAATAGAAGATACGACGGTATTTCTAAGAAAGTGAAATTAATTAATAAATTTTAGATCGTAAATGCCAAATTAAAATTTTTTATAATTGCCAATGACATCTCAATCTAATGTCAAATAAATGTTTTCACATAGTTCTTTGCATTTGTAATTCGACCAGTTTAAGTGCTTTATTAGCACCTTACAGTACGCATATATATAGACCGACAAATATATATACAAGTACTGAAATTAACACCTGTGACTGTATCGTGGGAATCGTTTTGTAATATACTCGTTTTGTTTAAATAACATCTAAACAATTTGAAAATTTTCGGTTAAGTTTTAACACTTACGTGTGATTTATACTTAAAAAGGAACAATGTATACAATATATATTGAGAACGGCGTAATATTACAACGTAAACATTTCTTAAAGTCATTGAATAAAAGGAAAAAGATGTATTTAATAGGATAATCTATTATTTCTATATGTATGTGCATGAGAGTGTGATTGTTGGCGATGATAAGTCCATTACATACTATTTATATAATTGACTATTAATTAATTTTGTCATAGTATTCTTGCCAATAAAAGGAATGAGCAGAAAAAAAGAGAAATTCCTTGGAATTATTGGCATTTATAATTTTGTTTTATCGCAGCGGTCAAATGCTTTGGATTTCAATTAATAGATTGACAATTCTAGGTCATTTTTCTGACAGATGAAACCTTTTTAAAACGAAAATATTATAAAACAGTAGGTGGTTATATCGATTTCAGTGGCATAATGTTATAATTATAGCTTTAATTAGATAATGTGCTAATTTAAGAAATTCTATGTAATGTACAAGGTCCATAACAATAAATAAATATAATAAAATGTACCTGTACCAGGACCATGGTTCAATTTTTGTTGATTCATACCTGAAATTAGAAAAAAAAATCATTTACATAATGGACATTGTCTATTTATTATATTATATAAATTTTTTATTGACTTAATTATATATGTTAAAAAAATTATTAGTAAATGTTTAAAGTACAACTATATTAAATACAATAATTATCTTAAACATGTAGGTACTTTGATTAATGAAATATTTATTATATATCACACGATAAAACGGACATACTGTGTAATCTTATAAAATCGTGAACATTGTATATAAAGAAATAATTAAAACGAAAACCTGGTGATTATCCCAAATGTTCGAAGCTTTTGTCTTATCGTTCAGTTTATATACTGTCTAAACATCATGGTCTAATATATTTAATAACAGTGTATGTATGTATGTACATACAAGAACCTAATAATTTTTTTTTATTCAATTGTTAAGTATTTTATAATGTTATAACTATTTTGTTATATGACAACAATGAAAAGTAATTATATTAAATGAAATATGTCTTATTTATTAAAATACTTATTCATAGTTAAATTTAATTTATTTGGTTCAAAATAAATTTACTAGTATTAAAGACAAATGTATTAATTACAGAATATGCTTTTCCAAACGCATATATTATACATTTTGTTATTAGCAACAAAAAACTTGTTTTTCTAAAAATTTTTAAAGATGAATCACACCAAAGGATATAACTTTCTTTTTGGAAATTTTCTAGCAAAATTTTTACTTATTTGTATAATTTGTTTATATAAAAAAGGATTACTGGTTATTATTTTCAAAAACAAGAAATACATTCCAGCGTACTATTGTTAGTTTTTGAGCATCTTAATTGAAATTGATCTAAAATGTTGAATATGGTGTGAATTTCATAGAAATGAAATTGACTCTAACAATGATATAACAACTATGAAAAAAAAGTTCAAAAAAGGAAATATGTCAAAAAAATAAGTAATAAATTATGCAATCTACTAGATCGATTAAAAAATTAAAAAAAAGCTGTCAAGCAAAAGGATGTTATAATGAACAAACGAACATATTTAGTATTGTTATGAATGAATCATACTTTATTTCATATAAATGGTACATTAACTAAAACTGATTGATGCTGTGTATTTGTAAAAAACAATACACGAACACAATACACAAGTATAAAATTTAATTACTGAAATAAACTTTCTATATAGTGTCTGACAATTAAAGAAAACTAAATGATTTATGTTATGCCATCAAAACATAAACTTTTTTCATTATTCTTTTAAACTAATTTTTTTTGAATAATAAATAATTAAAAAACAAAAAATGGAAATAATTAGTCGACGGTAATAGCCAATCTATAGTCAATGAACAATAATAAAGCCTACACAAATATTGACGACGGGGGACACAAAAATCTTAATTAAAATTGCTTTTCAATATAATTTACACCCGAACGACCGACGTATGAGGTGTGCAATATATGCAACAATGGCTTTATGATTCATCGTTAATTTATTTGATTTAAAATACTTCTTGTTTTGTCTTGTATTGTCATTGTCAATCCATTTCGTATATCCTACACGCGATTCCTACAGCCTGTCTAAAAGAAACTGAGCTTCAAATAAGCTTAATAAGCTGTGCTTTTCGAAATTAAGTTAGAACGTTTCAAAAATCAACGAATGTCATATTCTTTTAAAAATGTTAGCCCACAAAGCATTTTTTGCGACCACAATTGCGATAATCAGCATATTTTAATTTCGTTTGCACAATGCAGAACTAAATTTAGCACGTGCATCTTATTAGAGTAGGCTGTAAACATTTATTTACATTTTGCATCTATTTAACTTCAACTCCAAAAAGAAAAAATCAACATAACATTGTGTAGTTATTAAATAATATTGTTAAAACTTTTAATATAGACATTGTACACAAATAATTGAAACAGATCTAGATTGAATTTATATCGTTTAAAAGACATATATGGCGACTATAAAGAAAAAGACTTTCTAAAACTAAAGTAAAACACCCACGATTGATTAGATTCATTTTGAAGAGAAAACAACCAACTTTATACTTCTAATACAGTTTTTTTTTCTTATTATTGTCACCTATTATAATGTGGAAAGTATAAAGTGATGCATTTTATATCATAAAAATAACTGTTGCCATAAAAAAACAAGAAAAATCGTAATGGATACAGTTTAGCTTTTACATCTAAAATCCATTTATTAAGTAAAAAAAGTAAAAGGCATTATTTATATTTGATTATACTGAGCACGTTTTTGAAATTCTTGTAGTCATTTAGATTTTTTTTTAGTTTGTGTAATAAATTTTATTTTATGTTTGCAATAGATTTTACAGTTTTCACTTCCATCCAAGTTCCAATAATTATTAAATTTCGTTAAATATTTCATATTTTGAATATAATTATGTTTTATAATAACTTGTCATAATTTAATAAATGACATTTTACTATATATGTATATCTATTGTTGAATAATATTACATTTTACATAATTGGAATAAACCGTCAATATAGAAAATAAATATTTTATATATTACAGAAAGCTGTAAATGCGGAAGTAAATTTTTCACTCAATTAACTAATTCAGCTGAATAATTTATTTTCATAAAATGTTTCTTCATATTTTTTCTGCTCTCTATGTAATGTCTATAAGTGTAACCTAGTTCTCAAGGTTTTAACTCGTAATCGTTTCATATATCCATATTAACTATCGACTAAAATATTTGTAATACCACATAATTTACACTGTCAAATTTATGTTTTTCTATTTTATATTAAGCACTGTTTTATCGTGAATACAGTATTACTGTACGCAAACTACAATGTATAGGAAATTCTACATAGCAATAGTAAAAAACAATATAATTTATCTTGTAGAATATATCACTTTAATGTAATAATAATAATACATGTAATTAATCGACCATATCTGTTTTATCTAAATTTTATCTGTCGTTTATGGTTGTGACGGTGTAGTAATTACATTTTCTTATGTTTAAATATAAAATAATTATCTGAAGGGAGAATTATTATGACGGCAGTTGAACTTTACAAAGATAAAATGTACGTGAATGTTAACATTTTTTAACAACCACTAATGTATTCATGTAAAATTTCAAATTTCTATTTTAAACGTGTAGGTACCATACATTTCAAAAAGAAATTTATTTTTATTACCAGCGAATATAAGATAAAAAGACTGATTTTGATGCAAATGTCTACATGTAAAGTGCAAAAGTAGATAAAGTGAATGAATATTGTTGGCCATTAGAAAAGTAAATTGTTTTGTTGTTTTGCTTTATTGACGATGAGTGGTAATTTTTGTGTGAATTAATTCACAATAAACTTGTCGAGTTTTAATAACATCATAACATCTAATTATAATTAGTTAAGCTTGTTGTATTGATGATGAAAAAATAATTAACCATTTACCATACTAGGTATTATATTCGCTATTATATGAAATTTTATGCCATTTACAAACGAGCAATAATTCATTAGCGTTCCACTTTGATCACATTAAAAACAAATTAATTTATTTCAATTTTCTATACAGCCACTATATATAAGATAACATAATAAACGTAAACTGAAAATTTATTAAACAATTTATGTTTGTTTAATGTTATAAAAAAATATATACATTTCAAGATAAATAAAACTTATACACAAGAGAGTGTACACCTGCAATCAATAAATATAAACTTTCCCGTTGAAATCAACGACGACAAATTATATATTACGAATATTCAACTTAATTTGGCTGGTAATCATTCATAAATTTTGTGTTGTTCAATTTAATTTTAGTGTATTTTCACAGTTTTCTTCTCCATACCGTCCTCATTATTTTATATAAACTGGTAAAGCTACATCAAATAAAATGATTACATGAAAAACCGAAAACACGGTATTGTATTTGTGTATAAAAGCCAGCTTTAAAGAGATATGCAAGTGAGACAAAAACAGACAATTCAATTTTAATTTGTTTTGCCTCAAGTTATAGGTCAGACAGAGCATTCACAGAGTTATTTAAGTCGCAGTTTTTTTTTTAATCTTTTAAATATGCTCTGCCATGCAGGTACGAAACAGCAGTATGCATAATTTCGTAATTCCAGATTAATTTATTAAATAAGAGAATGAAGATGATCTAATCAAGAACGGTTTTATGGCAGAAGAAAATGGCTTTTTTAAATTTTCGAATGGAACTTTTTAGGATCTATTAATAGAAGTTGATTATCTTTGTATTTCTTGTTTTATGTGCAATAAAAAAGTTGCTTGTCAATATATAACAAATAAATAACATGAAATACGACTGTAATAGAATGGCAACTAATAGACAAACTTGTAGAAGAAAAAAATAAGGATTAATGAAGTTTTTACGTTAATCCTGAAAATATATCTTTTACTTATATGAATGAATTTGATTAGATATAATTTATTATGAAAAGCTATCTAACAAATTTATCATTGACAGAATCTTCGATTCGATTTAATGCAATAGTAATATATATGTTACCGGCCAAACCCGATTTCAGGACAAACTAGTTTTGCCTAGTTGTTAGATTAGCATAGGTTAGGATAGATTAGATTAGGTTAGGTTTGGTTTGATTAAAAAGTGTGAGATTTGGCTTCGCGTAAGCGAAGCCAAGTCTTATCACAACAAACTCAATACAAACCTAATCTAATCTAATCTAACACGATAGGAAGAACTAGTGTAGCCTAGGAAAAACTAGTTTAGTCTAGGAAAAACTAGTTTG
>SSSI01006572.1:0-12469 GCA_004796505.1 Oryzaephilus surinamensis
AAAAAGTTCATATGAACAAACACATGTAAGAAATGCCATGGTTTTTGAGATACAGAGTGTTAAAGTTTCTGAAAAATTAATGTTTTTCTTTAATATTTTAGTAAATACTGTAGATATCAAATTGAAATTTTGTACAAAAATATAATTTAATGTAACACATCTTCGTGTAAAATTTTGAAATAATTGACTACCCCCCCTCTATTAGTTTTGCTGGAGGGGGTGGGAACACACCCCAACAACTTTTGTTTTTATTCCATTTAGATATACTTTCAATGGGCTCATTTGAGAGATAATTTAAGTAGGAATCTTTTACGCCCCTTTCAATTTTTTGCTTAAATGTGCCGTTTTCGAGAAAAATTCAAAAAACTGAAAACGTGTAATGAATAAAATCAATTTTGAAAAATAATATACAAGGTACCTAATAAGTGCTACTTATAGCTTCAAGAAATAAATCTTTGAATTATTTTAAGACAAAAACATCATGTAAACATGTGTCAGAAATAGCACCGTTTTCGAGATACTGGGTGTAAAAAATATTGAAAAAAAATTAAAAATTAACACCCTTTACTTCGAAAACCGTGGCGTTTTTCACACGTATTTATATAAAATTTTTGTCTTAAAATAACTTAACCATTTATCCCTTGCAGTTAAAACACTTATCTACTTATTAACTACCCTGTATCTATAATTTTTAAAAATTAATTTTATTTATGACAAGATTTTAGTTTTTTGAATTTTTCTAGAAAACGACACATTTAAATAAAAAATTTCAAGAGACATAAAGGAATCCTATTTAAATTATCTATCAAATGAGCCTAATGAAGGTATATCTAAATGAAATAAAATTAAAAGTGTCGGGATGTGCCCCCACCCCCTCCATTAAAACTAGTAGGAGGCAGTAGTCAATTTTTTCAAAATTTCACACAAAGCTTTCTTGAATTAAAATACGCTTATGTGCAAAATTTCATTTTCCTAAAATCTGAATTTTTTGAAATATTAAACAAAAACCTTAACTTTTTAAAATATTTAACACCCTGTATATCTCGAAAACGAATAATTTTCGGACTTAAGTTTATGACGTCTATTTTCTTAAAATCAAATCATGAATAATCCTGTAAAGCATTCTGGAATTTCTGGAACACTCTGTACAGAATTTATTCTTAAAAAATTAAATTTGTAATCATTACAAAAAATTCCACGAACAAAAATAAGCGGTTCTCAACCGGTAATACAGATTCCTGTTCCACAACTGACTTTGTTTATCAACTTACGTTAATTGTATCTTTGCCACCAATAAAAAATATTCCTAAACCTTTATTATCAGTAACCAATTCAATTATGGTTTCTTTACCAGGCGTTATTTGGGACGTTGTTGGATCGGCTAATTCTACAAACAACAATTTTAATAAAAAAAAAAAAAAATGAAAAACACCAATAAAATGCCATTTACCAGGTACTGGTGTAGTGGGCCTTGACAATTGTGTTGGTGCTGTTAATGCATTCGTTTTATTATTAACAAACAATGTATTATTACTGGCCAATGTTGTACTATTGTTTAAATGATAATGTTTTTGTTTTTGTTGTATTGTTGCATCCTTTTTACTTGGATTTGATACAACTAACGTTACCAGACCTTCTGTACGTTTTAACAAATTCGCCGCCTATTCAAACACATGAAAAATAAAAACAAAACACATTTTACAATTAACACAAACAGATTATATAATCAAATAATAATAAATAAAAGCAAACATTTATACAACAAACAAAACATAAAAAAAAAAATAAGTCATTTTTTACTAACCATTTCGTAATTGGAGCCAACTAGAGTATCTTTATTGACAGCCAATATCATTTCACCAATTTCTAGGCCAGCCTTGTGAAAACAATAAAACAAAAAAATAACAAACACAATAATCATCATAGATACCAGTTTTTTTTTTGTTTATATACTCTATTCATATAGGGAAGAAAAGTCGTCCATCTTGAATTATGACGTTTTTCAAAATAATCCACTTATTGTTTACATTTGCCACAATGCTCCACCTTCTAACCTAGCTTTCGACCAATCAAATTTAAAAAGTTTAATCACGTGAAAGCTGACCAATCACACATTTTTCTTCCTTATATGAATAGACCGTAGATATTGTGAAAATGGTCGACTTGATATTTTATTTACCTTTTGAGCGGAACTACCCTCTTGTATATCCGATATGAAGATACCTTGACCCACTTCCGTGTGTTTTCCTTCAATTATCATTATACCTAAACTTTGGCTGCCCTGCTTTACACAGAGAAAAATGAAAGAATTTTGAAAAGACCGTTTTTTTTTCTTTGAATTTCGTGTATAAGCAATTTTTTTTATAAAAAAAAGAAAAAGCATTATAAAATCGTGTTCATTTGTGTTAAATTTATTATTATCTACATACCTTTTTTATAGAGACAGTTCGTACATTTGGATAATTTGTACAAAATTGTTCTTCGGTTGCCTAAAAACAAAAATTAGAAAAAAAAAACAAACAGCAAAATAAAACACGAAAAATGTACATGCTTTCAAATTTTATATTTGATCTTTTTTTTTTTAAATTACTTTTTCTTTCAAATCACTTTACTAACCTTCATAATTAATTAATTATGCAATTTTAAATCGCACAAAATGTAAAATAAAAATATATTTGTTCATTACTTAACAAAATTTATAAAATGTTAGAAGAAAATTTTATGCACAATTTATATATAAGTAGGCTTTTTTACAAATTTTATTTTTTTTTTCAAAATTGATAATTAAGCGTGCTATTATGTGCATAATTATTTAAAAAAAAAAAACACTATCAGCTATTTATATGGCCTTCTTTAACATTATTTATAATCTTACCTCCTCCGCCAACGAAACAGGAAACTGTGTAATTGGTTTAACTGCGATATCATCGATGGCAGCTTTTCGCCTATAAACACAAACAACAAAATTAACAACAAATTCATTAAAATAACATAAATTATTCTATTTTACATATAGAAATAAAACAATTACCGCAATAGTAGAAAATATTGTGGAAATAATAATGTCAACATAACCTCAAATGAACAAAAAAAAAAAAATTATAAAAAACTAAACAACCGATTATTTACTATCATAACAAAGTTAATTACTAATTAAATAAACTTGAAACAACAACACAACAATATTTTCAACTTCATTAAATTAGTTTTTCAAACATTTGCAAAAAGAATTACAAGAAAATGGAACCTTGAATTTTTGACATCACTTATACCAGTAAACTTGATTAGAAAATACAAAAGAATCAAGAAAAAAAATTGAAAATTACGTAAAACATGCAACAACAATTATATTTGAACAATTAATTAACGTAAATAAATAGAAACTGGATAGTGATTAGTGAATAGGAGGCTGTGCGAAATATCGTATTTAACGTATTTTGGGTTGCATACAAAACGCGGAAAATAAACAAAACTAATTTATATCCATATCACTAATTAAATACATAACATAATACTCACGTAAAAAGTAGGTAAATAATAACGAAAAACAAACATACAAATTGAATTAAAAACAAGCAAACAAATTTTTGTAGAATATAAAAAACTCTCCATGCATTGCTGGTTGCATACAAAAGTCAGGCCCCAAAAAAAATTTTTTACCTTAACAAAATTACTTTAAATATTGGTCCTGAAAGGCCTTTTATTATAGCGGAAGCATTCAAATGGCATCGACCATGTAAAACAACCCCATTCACCTACAAATACAATGAAAAAAACAGAAAATCAACAAATAGTTACCTGGTTTTATAACAATCAAGAAATAAATTCATTAAAAACAATTAAACACACACACACACATACATATATACATATAATAACGATTATAATAATTAAATAAAATACATTTTCTTATCTGTAGATAATAACAGGATACACTAATAATAATCAGGCTTACCTCAAGTATTTCGTCACCAATTTGAATTCCACCAGTTTTAAATGCGGCACCATTTGGATTTAAACCGCATACAAATACGGCCATACAATTACGATCTTTATGTCCAGCCAAACTAATACCTAATCCTTGATGGCTACTACTACGTTCTAATTGTACCATTAATACTTTATGGCCCAAATTGGCGTATTTCTTTTTCACTTTATCTAAAAAAGAAAAAAACAAAAAAACATTACAGATTACTATAACAACAAGTTTCGTTGATAAAACAATAGATGGGTGTTTAATAGAATATTTGTTTAAATTATTTAGTTTTTGGCCTTCGTTTTTATGATTTTTCCAATTTTCAAGCACACAGTATTTTCTCACCAAGTTCATATTCTGTTTCTTGATCCTCAACTATTGTTTCCATTTTATCAACATTTTCTCATTATTATTATTATTATTTTTTTTTATTATTATTATGTATTCACTACCGTATTTTCTTTAGTTTTTCACAACAGCAACAACAACAATTATGATAATTAATTGTTTTATGGACGGACAAAAATCTTAGATATTTATTTAATAATTTAGTTGCCATATTTGTAAAACAATTCAATTTATAATCATGTACAACCATTATTTTATTTATTATGTGTGTTTTTAATTGAATTTTAAATTAAAATGGAAAACAAACTTTTCGCATCACTTGTTTTTCATACATTAAATATTGTGTATATACGTATGTATATGTTTTTTAACGATTTTTTTTTTAGGCCCCACAAAACAGAATTTTATATAATAGTTTCACTCTGCATTCTACAATTACAATCATAATAAAAAGACCGGGGTTGATGATGGCGGCGACGGTGTACGGGGGGGCGGTTTTATGTAACGTTCTTAAATATTCAACCATTTCTATTCACAGACACACGTAACAAAAAAATAACATCAAAACATATTAAGAATTGCAAAAAAAATTATAAAAAAAAGAAAACTGGGTCACATTGTATATTCACTTGGGAAAACTATCCCTCTCTAATCATAAATTCACCCCAGCCGCCGCCACTGAATAGAACAAATACACGCACCCACTAATAAACCAAGAGAATTTAATTGATCGATTGTGATTATTTATTATTTTTATCTTTTAAAAATATTTTGTTTTTTTTTTTTTTCGAAAACTTCTTGGTGGTGAAAAGGTGTGTGAAAATTCGGGTGTGCGCGTGTAGCGCCCCCCTTCTTTAGGCCGCCAACTGAATTTCCCTTCGTATATTCATGGAAATGGATCATCACATCGCATCTCTCGGGGGCGGGTGGGGCGGTAAAAACGTGATGCTGTTTTGTTGCGCGCACAATCTCACACACACACACACACACACGTACATTCATACATACACATACAAAGTACAAACATATACATTTGCAACACATTTTCATGTATAAAAACGAGAAAGACACTTTTCTTCCCGTTTCCCCCAACAATGTGTTTCATTCACAGCCAACTTGTACGAAAAAATATAGACAGTTATTTTGAATTTAATGAGATGATTAAAAATTGAATTTTTTTGTAATTGTGCATTTTAAATGCGAAACAATTGTGGGGTTTTGTAGAAAATTTTTTGTTTCTTCTAAAATTCTTGTAAGATTTACTGTTTTTAAGATATTTAATAAATAAAAGCTGTTAAAAAAAAAACATGAACATTTTTAAAAGCGACCATGATTTGAATTTGAAACCAATTCTTTTGATATGGTATAAATTTTTTTGTAAATTGAACCACTTTTTAGTTATTTAATAAATTTGTTAACCATCCATTATTAACCGGTTAAAAAATGTAAGTAATAATGTAACAAAAACCCTATTAAACGTATGTTAACAAAATAGAATAACAATTGTCTATTTAGGCATTCAACTTGCTGTAATAATATGCATTGTTTACGATGAAAACTCGATTATTTCCATTTAAATAATACTAATTATAATTATTAAGGGAAATAATTTATCGTCTAATAATTCCACATAATCAATAGAAGTAATAATAACTTTCACAAACATCCTAATTAAATTATTTAAACATAACATATTGATTTGTTGAAAAAAAAAATGAAACCGTTATTTATCAAGTTACATTTTTAGATTGAAAGAAAAACACATTATTTCAATATAAATAGAATAAAAAATAAACACACTTATTATATATAAGGTAAACTATTATAGGAAAATTCTATAAATAAATTTTATATTATTATATACTAGAAAAATGAGAGATTTATGAATATAAGTGGTTGCCATATGGTTTTTCTAATATTAAAATATTGAAAAAAAAAATAACTAATTTTATTGCAATTTCCACAACTTCAAAATGCAATAAATTAAATCGTAAATCTTTTTATTACCCCTTATTAACGATAAATTTATAGATGGACAACAGATGGCGCTACAAATAAATTATAATTTCATTTACTCACTCATCGTATAACCGAATTCATCTTCATCTTCATCATCTAGATCGATTTCTTCTTTGCTTCGACGTAAATTCGCTGCACTGGAACGATCAATTTGTTGACCTTTTGCACTAATTGTCCGTCCTGCCATCTCACGAAAATCCACCACATCATCATCATCATCATCTTCTTCATCTTCGTCATCATCATCTTCATCACTTTCCATTTTCGTTTCCACTTTAACCACCAACTTTTCATCAATTTCCTCTTTAATTTCATTACTAATCAATGTTTCATCTTGTTTAACACTAGCTGGTGACGGAAATGGTGATTGACATTGATTTTCAACACAATCATTCGTTTTCTGTAACAAAATAATTTGTAGAAAACAATAATTTTGAAATTAGTTTAGTTTTTCTACCCATGGATTTATCGATTGTACAACAAATGTAACTGGATTTGGTGCATTTCGAATTGCTTCAACGGCAATTTCATGGGTTGCTTGACGCAAATCAATACCACTAACTTCTAATATACGATCACCAGTCTGAAATTGAATGATAACATTTTATTTATACAAGGTGACATTATTTAAACTTATCTTAAGACTATGTATTTCGATGATTTGTGTTTAAAATGAATTGAATGAAAACCTTTTTATTTTATAACAACTTCCGGTTGTACCGGAAACGTTATTGAATTATTTCAGATACATTATTAAAAATGTGAAATTTTGTGTTTGATGATCAGCCCAATGAGAATATTTTCATTGGCTAGTAGATTCCGGTAATACCGGAAATTGATTACAACTTCCTTATAGCTGATATAACGTAGCATTCAATGTTTTCGAATTTTTAATTCAAATTTGTATACGGTATGTTTGAGCTAAAAGCTAATCTGAAGGTTTTTATGTTATAAATTATAAGATATCATGTCAAATTTTATAATGACATTTTGTAAAAAAAAATTATAGAAAAGTGAAATTTTGCTTTAGAACTAACACAATTTCAGCGTCACATACATAAAAAATAGCTTATACATACATTTACATACAACTCTATACAGTTCGTTTATATTAGTTTAAATTTTGTTCAACTTAATTTTCATATTTTAAAAAAATGAACAATATTTATTTAGTAAAAAAATTGTATAAATTATCAACTTTACATTTAATATAGAATAAAAAATCGAAAAAAAATATTTCCTGTATAACCGGAAGTAGATTTGTTTTCGAAATAAAGTACATAAAATTACACTACATAAAATTTAATATACATACATTCAAAAAAATCGAAAAAAAAAACAGTTTCCGGTATAACCGGATATAGATTTGTTTTCGAAACAATTTTGGAATTAGGTTAAATTACTGCAACACGATAAAATTTAATATGGAATGCAAATAACTAAATAAACAGTTTCCGGTATAACCGGAAGTACACTATCTTTTAAATAATTTTTGAGTAAACTTAAATTATAACAGCATGATTTGAACTAATTTTACCTTAAATTTTCCTGTACGTCCAGCTGGACTATCATCAACAACATTTTTAATAAATATGCCCAAAATCGTGTCCTGTTTCTTATCGTCTAGTTGTTGTTGTTGTTGTTGTTGTTGTAAATCAACTTTTCCACCAACAATACTAATACCTAAACTTTTATTATTTATTTCACGATATACTTGAATTGTGTGCGTTGATCCCCAATGTTTCTCCAACATATTGTCTACGTGTTGATGAATTTTTAATGTATTACCATCAAAATCATTTTCTATTGGACGTATAACGGTCATTTCACTGTTAAAGAAAACAACAAATTTCATATAAAAACTGAACAATATTGTATTAATTTTTGCTATTGTAGAAAAATTCAATTGGAAATTTAATCCAATAATAATGTAAGGTATCCCCCCGGTTTGTGGTTAGTTTTATTTTTTTATTTTCGTAAAAAAAATTGCCTTTTTAACTATTAATCTTTTGTGTCGTAATCCTTTGGAGACTTGCCTTTCGTACATTAATTTAATCAAATAATAATAACATACTCATCTTACATCATAATCAATTATTTATTAATCCAAAAAAAAAAAAACGATATTAAATATCGATTGAATATATAATCTTATGTACATATAAAATATATATGTGTAATTACTAATTAGATTATGTAGAAAAAAAGGTTTCATGTCTAACTAGTACTAGGTCATAAACTCATAAAATACAAAAAAAAAAGAGAAACTGAAGATATGTATTTGATAAAATTTCACACGCCAACGCTGTAAACAAATTGTAATTTTCTCAAAAACTAGTTTAAATACGAAAAACCAAATTACATGAATAAAAGGATACATTTATGTAGCAATTCTTTTATATCTTGTTAACTTTTCATAAAATCGATCATTTTTAGCTATTTAGTATTTAGTATTGGTATTTGTTACCAATAACAAATAGAAATTTTTCACAACTACCATGATTTTAAATGAAAATTGCAATTTTTTCAAAAAATAGATTAAATACGAACAATAAAATTACAAGAATAAAAAGACAATTTTATATGGCAACTGTTTTCTATGTATCTTGTTAATTTTTCATAAAGTCACGCATTTTTTAGATATTTATTAGAAAATTTGTTCTGAGATGGAAGTGGAAATCTTTGAATAAATATGATTTTATGTACAAATCGTAATAAAGACTGTTACAAATGTGAGAAAAGCAATTCTACCCTTTTATACACAAATCTCTAATACAATATTTTAAATATTTTCTAAAAAACTATTTAAACCTGAAAAATTTAACAAAATTTCATAGCCTTACCTATTTTCACCAGGTAAAAAAGCTGATTTTCGTCTTAAACCAGGTCCTGGATCGTATGTTAACGTAACAAATGAACTATCCATTATATTTGGTGCTGAATGACTTTTAAACGGCAACAAAATCTCATTAAAAATATCATCGTCACACATTTCGAATTTTTCAATTTTCAATTCATCTTCTATTTCCGTTGTTTGTTTACCATCATCGATATTATACAATTCTAAACAATCTTTATAATCGTTATAATATTCTTTAATTGAACGTCGATAGATAATTTTATTTTTTGGTAAAATTTTAAACGTATTGAAAAATTTAATATTAGTAACACCATCTTTTGGTGGATATTGTACTAGAAAAAACTCATCTTCACGATTCTCTTCCTCCTCCTCCTCATCATCATTATCTTCATCTTGTTCGTTCACTGGATCGGATATAGTTGGTGTATTATTATTAATATTATTATTAACGGACGGTAGAATTGTATTTTTTGTATTTGTTGGTGTATTTAGTTCATCAATTTGGTTATGGTGGCGTTGTTTGCCGCTATCTTCACTCAACGATTCATCAATGCACGTTTCATAGCCATCTTTCTCACTTAGATTCGATGATTGCGTTTGATTTGATGACACTTTTTGATTATTATCACTTTGCGTTAAACTATCAGCTTTTATTAAATGAAAATTATTGTTATTTTTTAAACAATTATTTAAATCTTTTTTTATTGTTGTTGTTACTGTTGTTGTTGCATCTAAATCACTAGTATTCTCTTCACAACAATGATTAGTTTCTTTTAATTTCACTGTTATGTAATTATTTTCTAAAAAATCCACATTATTATCCACTTGTGTTTTATTATCTTGACCGAAATCTTCCACTTGTGACGTACATGGTGAATTATTAAATGGTGTATCTTCATCGATACAAATGTGCACCACTTCCAGACATTCTTGATATTCTTCCAGACATTCTTGAAAATCATCTAAACACGTTTGATCGTCTTCAGTGTCCTGAAATGTAACACAATTTAGAAGGAAATAAAATATTAAAACTAAATGGAAACTGTATGGATAAAAAAAATAAAACACAGAAATTTGGTTTATTAAAATAATTTTATTTTATTTTTTTGTGTTTGATTTATAGTAATTAATTACATCAATTTGATTAAGTAAAATATATTTAAATAGTTGTTATTTAAGCTTCAATTCAATTCCATTAGTTTGTTTAGAATTTTATACTTGGCTAGAAAAAACAATGTAATTGCTGTAATTTAAAATTTAATTAATAGGTACATACAAAAATTATTTGGAGTACTGAATAGGAAATTTTTTTGTTTTCCATTTTCATCGTTTGCAAAATTTTGATATAATTAATTAATAATATTTTTCAAATATTTAACAAAATTATCAGTAAATATGATTAATTCAACCGCCAATTATTATATTGAATTAAATACATACTATACATTACAATTTTTTAAAAATAATTTCAAACAAAATAAAAACAATCACAAAATGGATTCACAATGTATGTTTCACAGTGGATCTGTTTATTTTTTGTAAAATATTCATAAAATCAATTATTTTCGAGATTTTTCTAAACTGCAAGACCTCAATAGTTTTTAGAAATTATTTTGCGATAAGAAATCAATAATGCAATTTCATAGAAAACTATTTCAAATAGAAAAAAAGTATTTACATCATTAAATAGTTAATTTGGTAACACAACTTTTTTATATCTTACAAAATTCCCATAAAATCAATCATTTTATAGATATTTAATGAATTTGTTAACTGCTTCAAACCCACGAAAATATTTCAAAGCCTACGATTTCAAATTAAATCTATAATTTTTCAAAACTGTTTCAAATAGACAAAAAACAATTTACATCATTTTATAGAGAAACTTATAGAGAAATTTTTTGTATCTTATAAATTTTCTATAAAATCAACCATTTCGTGGATATTTAATAAATTTGTAAACATTTCCAAAAAAATTTCATATTTCCCCCAAATAAAACAAAAAAAGAAAAGAAAAAACACCAATACTTACCAGTACCATCACGTTCTTCTGACCATTCTTCAATTAGTTTCCGTATAAACTAAAAAAAGAATGATCAATGGTCAGTTTTGTTCCCACACTGTAAACACACACAAATATACACACATAAAAAGTACCACATTTAGAAAAAATAATTACTTTCCCCAAAAAAAAATTATACCGTTTCTAAACAAAAAAAAAATCAATTATAAATACAAACTTACCTGACTTGTATGCGACACATCATTCGTATTTAATGGTTTCGCCACTGATATCTTAACAATTCCTTTTGGTGTGCCTTTCAACACTTGTACGGCACGATCTAATGTTGCATGTTCAACATTAACATCATTTACAGCTAATAGACGATCACCAGGTATTAATTGACCATCTAATTGTGCCACACCGCCAGGCACAAGTGAACGTATCACTATCACAGTCTCTTCAGGATTCAACGGATCCTAAAAAACATTATTTCTTTAGAAACAAAATAGTTATTTGTTATACAAGTGCGGAAAAAAGTACTTGCAAAATGGAGTATATTTTGAAAGACGAGGCGGAGCCAAGTCTTTCGAAAGCTTAATTTTGCAAATATCATTCCGCCCGAGTAAAACACAAAATTTTTTGTAACAAACATTCGAATTTATTTAAATTTTTTTAATTAAAAAATTAATGGTTGCTTGAATTTAGGGATATTTTTTTGGTTGGTAATGAAACAATTGAACACAAATTTACCAACTATCAGTGTCAGTATTGCCACAATTGCACCATAAACTTTAATTTTAAATAATTGAAGACATATTTCTTTGTTTATTTATTTAGTGTATCGTGTATTATTATAAAATCAGTTGAATTAAAATATTATTTATGCTATTAATAAGATGGATGCCACAACAAAATTAACACACTATAGAATTAGCCTGAATTCCAGCAACCAGCAATTTGTTTAAGAAATACCAACATTTTTCTTATAACTGCGATCGTACAGTAATTACCCTTATTACTGTACGATTTTTGAGTAAAAATTACTAAAAATCGTTTGGTAATGAGACCAAATTAGAACGGCGTTACAATAATTACTATTTTTACGTTGCATTGTTCTGTTTAATAAAAGGGTAGCATATATAAATAATAAATTAATCTAATTTATTAGACTGATATAATTGGTATAGTCGACTCTCGATGTTAACTATCAATTCAGTTATTTGACCTTTTAAAAAATCGTTATTTAAACATATGTACATAC
>SSSI01006576.1:0-10171 GCA_004796505.1 Oryzaephilus surinamensis
TTAATACAAAAATTAAAATTTTTGGACAGCTAAAACCATTCACTCGAACGAAATCGAAAATCATGCGCATTTGGTTCAGTTGGTTGTGATGACTTTTTTTTAAAAAAAATAACCTACTAACCTAATCTACTCTAACCTAACCTATGATAACCAGTGTAAATATTTTCTTTATTTAAAGAAGGAAAATGTTTATATTCCAGAAAAATCACAAATAGCGAGAACTTAAATAATAATTACATATATGTACGTGTATTACGAAAATTAAAAATAGTTAAAAAACCTGTTATCCTGGGATTTATAGTAATAGAAAATAAAAAAAATATATAAAAATTGCCATTAATTTAATAATAAACTTGCATTTGTATATTGCTGCTGCTAATATTTGAATTAAGTAAAATTCACAACAGCAATTTTAAAAAACCACAAAAATTGTGAACATATTTAAAAAAATCCATTTTTAATTGAAAATACCAAATATTTATTTAACATTAATGTACCTTTTTACATTAATTACGTTTCAATGTGTTACACATAAAAACAATAGTTGAGTGTGTACAAAAATTTACAAAAATGTCTAATCAATTGAATTAAAAAATTTGATACCTAACAAAAAAAAAGTTAATTTAAAACATCCTCTTATCAAAACAAATGAATCCAATTTTCAATATAATAAAAAGAAAAGAATTGATTGTCGTTAAGAAAATCAATTTGAATTAAAGCGGACAAAATTTATATAAAATGAAAAACGTGTTTAGTAGTGTTTCATCCATTTATAATCGAATCAAGCACTTGGTACGGCATTTTCGGTCTTCTTTTTCTTCTTTTTAGCTGCTTTTGGATTGGCTGAACTATTTAATAACGATTTCAATTCTGGATCCTTTATAGAATATCTCGATTGATACAAATCCCGTTCAAATGGTAATCCAGTTATTTTATGGGGTCCATTAGGCATTAATAGTACAGTAAATTTGAAATGTGCCACAAATTCTCCTGACAACAAAAAAAAACAACATAGTATCACGTGTAAATTTTACAAAAAAAAAAAATATACCTGGCTTGTCGTACAGCACTTGGAACGGTTCAATTAATTTATTTTTCACACATTCAGTCACGGCCATTTTCGCCTTACTTTCATCTTGAAAATACCTTAAATTGAATGGCATATTACCATGTTTCGTACGCACTTCCGAATAGAAAATACGGGACGCTTTCAATTTCAACTGGTAAATTTCATCAGTTTTTTTGTAAACTGATACGCGCGTATCCGTTTCTTTGCCAACACCTTCACCAGTACTAACTAATACGTCCATTCCGTAGACTTCGTCTTTGTCCAATTCGAATTTTTCATGTTCTTTACGTTGTGCATCGTTCGGATTTTGTATAATCGTTTTTTCGCCATCGATTTTGAATTGTTTCAATTGATGACTTAACATACCCTCGACCGGTTTACATTTATACGAATCGGCAACCTTTTGTACGGCCTCCGTAATTGCGTACGTATCGTTGCCGGGCTTTAATAGTCGCAATGCGGCCTGTGATGCATAATGGGCCGCTAATATCACGTCCGCTCTACGGCCAGTCACTTTATTTTCACTAGATGCACCCACAACTATCGTATGAGCCACAACGGCGATAAAACCGTCTATATGCGCTCCCAAGTCACTGAAAAAAAGCCATTTCCCAATTAAGAAAACCAGTTCAGACAATAAATCTTTGTTAGATTTGTACTTTGTTTTCAGATTATTAAATTGTAATCATAAAGTGTACTCATTTGGATCAATTGGAGTTAAATTAATTGTTCATCATTTTGAATTTGGCGCCAAAGGCACGTTTTTTGAATTTGTTGATTTTCTTAGAAATTCTACTTACACTTTAACAACATCTTCATCTTTTAACGTGTAATCGGCCTCACTAGGTATTGGTGAAAAATGGCAAATACAATTATTTACCGAAACACATGTTGGAAAAGCGATGCCTTTCTTTAATTCTTTCTCTTTTTTAAATACTTTACTAGTTTCTTCAGTTAATAATTGATCGCCAAATTCGCATATTTCACGTACTGATGTGCCAGCCACACATTTGTCTATAACTTGTTTTAATACTCCTAGAAAAGAGGAACGAAACAAGATAACAAAAAAAAACGTGGTATCCCTTCAATTTACAATTAACGTAATTAAAATAATGTTTCAATTGATAATTGTACATTAATCAGATTGTTGGATATGTGGGGATATCTTACAAGACAATTTCAACCACATGGTCTTGCATACATGCTCCATATGGACACCCATACAGATTTAATAGCATTTTTAGTACAACATTTTTTTTTGTCAAACTCCCACACATTTCCTACACGTTCAAGAATCGTAATTTTTTTATTTTATTGAAATAGTATTGTTGTTAATGAATTAACTTACTATTAACAATTTCTCCACCCATTTTATATTTATTAACCACCGCATCTTCGGCGATGGTTTTTTCGGCCACATCTTTCTCGTCCGCCATGTCTTCACATAACTGCCGGTCACGTGACAGACAAATTACCGGCAATCGTCGGCCATGTTGAAAAAGCGCCAAATTCAAACTATATATATAGGAGTAAATAGATAAATTGTTTTATTTAAATTAAGACATATCGATATCGTTTATTAAATATTTTAACTTAATAATAAGTGTTGTTGGTGATGTAACATCAGCTACCATAATATCAGAGCCATCTTGTAAACCTAATTCAATTAATGTTTTATTCAAATTATCTCTAGTACGTTCTTCAATATTTTTTATTGTTGACATGTACAATGTTTTATTTTTGCCATTAATTGTTGTTGTTAAGCCAGGACTTTTCATTTGATATGATGCACTTTCACTTAACAGTTCAATTAAATCTTTCAATTTCATTTTATTTGGATCATTGATTTCGATTTGTTGAGGCACTTGAGAGCACACTAAACAGTTATCTTTCTTTTCTGCCTCGTATGTATACGTATAAATGCCGTCTACATCGTTAAAGATCATATAATTGTTTAGTGGAACACAACAGCTGGTCGCTATTTTGAAAACCTGCAAAATAAAACAATGAATTCAAGTTTAGGTCGTTTCAAAACAGTTTTTCTTTATTACTTCGGTAGCACAAACGGCTGCAATTACTGCATTTGTTGAAGCCACAGCTGGTATAATATTTTTAACAACACCTTGTACTAATCTATACGTAATTCCCGATATATTGAATTGTGTTGCACGTTCTAATGACTTTTCATACACCCACGTAATGTGTTGGTGATCATCACCATCTAAATTCGTATGAAATGGATTCTCTTTTGGCCATTGTATAACTTTTACGTATTCAATACAGTGTTCGGGAAGTCGTGGTGTGTTGGCGATGGTACACAATGGGTAGGTGATTTGTTTGGGATATAAATCTAAAGTGCATTCAATGCAAGCCGTCATTCCTGGGAAAATAACACGCGCATTGCCTTTAAAACCTTCCGTGCCTACAAAAATCGATGTATTAGTTTGACGAACGAGTTTATTTCATTTCTGGTCGTACCTCCATCGACTAGGGGTATAATTGACTGTGGATCCAGTACCCCATCGTCGTAATTAAGCATTGAAATCAACATTCCATTAATCCAACGTCGTGCCACAATCGAATCCAACCCACAAACGATTATATGAAATTGTCGATAGAACTCCTCGTCGTAGTCTTGTATTTTACAGAAATGGGGCGTCACTTGGCACCCTTGGACGCGTTTATTAATAAATGCGGCCGCCACTTTAGCTTTAGACGAACCAATATCTTTGTGTCGAAACAGAAATTGTCGATTTAAATTCGACAAATCAATTGTATCCATATCGATAATATGTATATGTTTAAAACCCATTAATGCTAAATCTTTTAATAATTCACAGCCTAAACCGCCGGCACCAATTACTAAAATTTTACAGCTACTCATTATAAAATCTAAAATTTCTGATGATGGTTCAAATTCTGGATGACTAAATGGTCCTGGACGTTCCAGGACCTTACGAACGTGACACCAACGTTTCTGCATCGATTCTTGTACACTATCTGACATTTTCCTTACGGATTTGTTGTTTCGGTTTTATTTTCGGCCGGACACTTGTCGGATTTAACCTCAAAGTTGAAGAAAAGTGAGTGTTATTACAGGAATCTGTAAATTAGAAAACTTCCAAGGGCGCAAAAAAATTGGAAAATTTCGCTTCAATTAAATATTTTATTGCATCTTCATTAACCGTACAATGTAAAAAAGTCAAAATAGTACAATTTCATTTGTCAACATTATAAAAAATACTTAGAAATATATAAAATGGTAGAATTTAAAAAATTTTAAAGTCTTTTCAATATGATTTGGAATTTTCTACAAAATTGATCCCTATAAACATTTCAACATTCCAAAAAATTTTTACAATAAAATAAAAGTCCGTAATAGAAATTAGTCTTTGTGTAGAATTCGTTTTGCGGCCCTTATTAACGGTACAAGTGTACTTAAAGGCATACGTTTCTCTAAAAATGGATGCTGTAACAATTGTGCCGCTGTTGCACGTTTATCCACATCGACTTGTAAACATTTATCGATAAAATCTTGTAAATTGTACGACAAACGATCGAAATTTTTAATTTTTGGTCTACCATTAACTGTTATCAAATACAAGGCACGTATTGGTGGTTCTTTTAAATACGGCGGTTCACCTTCCAACATTTCCACAATCATTATACCCAACGACCATATATCGACCTTTTTGCCATACTTTTGTCTAGTCACAACTTCCGGTGCCATCCAAAACGGTGTACCGACCATTGTTTCTCTTTGTTCATTTCCAATAACGTTTGCACAGAAACCAAAATCGGTCACTTTCACCGCCCCATCCATTCCTAATAGGATATTGTCCGATTTTATGTCACGATGGATAATACCGCGCTGATGTAAATAATTAATCGCGTTCAATACTTCATAACAAACGGCAGCAATTTGTTCTTCTTTCATAATTGTTTCACTAACAACATCAGTTAATGGACCCCCTTTCAGTAATTCCATAACAACCCATAAATAGTCATTTTTAACAACGAACGCCTCCAAAAAATTCACCAAGTTCGGATGTGAAAAATTCCTCATAATTTTTATTTCGCCTAACAATAAACTTTTATTATGTTGTTTAGTCATATCGATGACTTTTATAGCGACTAGTTGGTCATTGCGCCGGTCTGTTGCTTCAAATACGGTACCAGAAGCACCGGAACCTAAATCTTTATAGCTACGATCGTAATAATCTAATGGATTGCCTGGATTACAAATGCTACGCAATTCATTGATGTAATCGTCGTCCGTAAGACCGGTACGACGACGCAGGAAATCATCATCGGACAAATCGGACTTTGGACGCAATTCAACGTTGCCGTATTCGTTTTCTATTGATAAATTTTCTATATTTTTACATAAGTTTTTCGTTTCCATTAAGTTGCGACGGGGCGGAATCGGTGGAAGGGAAACACTGAAATTTAATATTGTATATTTTTGGCATATTTTCGGTACAATGAGGGTGTAGCATAACAAAATAATTGGTATATGCGTGAAAGTTTGCTTATTTATGTTGTAAGGAAATTTAAAACTGATTTTTTAATCAAATAAGGCTTTTTCTTCTGAAATTATCACCATGGCAACGAATTTAAATAAGAAATAACAAATGAAATTATCCTAGTCACGTGTTAGTTGCAATGTTTCCTTGGTTACGAAATTTTATTGATATTAAAACAAAAATTGTTTCAAAATAAATCGGGAATGTAAGCACAATTATCAAATTATAAACAAAAAATTCGACTTTTTTAACAAAAATGAGTCAGCGACATAAATTAATTCAAATTTATGTATATTTTACATAGCAAATTTCGATAGATAAAAGATAGTAATTAAATTCATCAAACTAATTATCTTAGACGTCATTTTCCAATTATTTTGTTAAACAAATTCCTTTTTCGTCATTTCTTACGTATCATTAGTATTGCTGTAATTTTCCGATAAGACATCACGGCTTTTGTGTGCATCCTTCGAATTCATGTACTCGTCAATCTCTTTAGATTCCTCAACAATATCATCTTCCGTAACAATTGTTTTGAATTCTTGTCCATTTTGTTCAGCCTTATTCTTGGAATAATTGTAAAACTTTAAAACATGCTTAACAGCTTCTGGATTGCCTTTTTGTTCGGCTTCTGTGATTTGCGAGCCGATTTGTTTGATCCATGACGATGGCAGACCGACTAGAGTGCCTTTCTGGTCAACAGTTACATGTATATCGTGATTTACGTTTGTGGGGGGCCCAATTACAGTTAAACCAGACGTTTCTTCTCGATCCCTAGCTCTTCTTCGAAATAATTGCGAAAAACTCATTGTCTGCAATTGATTGTGGGTGTAATTTTAGATGAATGCTGATGCTGTTTCGTTGTATATACTTACAAAAGACTGCTATTTGTGTTAATAAATTAATGTAAAAAAGGTTTTAAGTGTTGGTCACCAATACATACACACATGTACATGAAAAACAACACCCACATATACGTATTTCGATAATAACTTTATATACATTGATTGTATTTACTAAGGACTGTTGTATATATTTTATAACAAAAAGAAACAATTCTATTTACAGGAATTATCACATATTTTTTGTAAAACAGACTTAATGCAAGCAAGATTACTCACTTTTTGACGTTAACAATTTGGTTAATTTTTTACGTCTAGTAATATTTCATTTTAAACTAGATTCAATTTTAGGCGCGCACTAATAAACCAACATCGTATAATTTTTATTATAAATTACATTTTTTCTTTATTTACAAATTCTATTTACAATTTAATTAATGTAATAAAATTCTATACAATTTCGTTTTTTTTTCATTATTATTCTTGTTTTGCAAATTAGATTCCATTTTTTTAAAAAAATTCATAAAATTTCATATATTTTTCTAATATTGTTTTGCTTTATTTCAAATATACCTTGGGAATAAAGAAAATTCATATTAACAGGGCGAAAAATTAACAAATAACAATTTTTTTTTATATACAGACGCAGAAAATAATATATATATAATATGTAATATGTATATAAATTACAGAATATACAGTTAATTAATTAGTATTGATTCATTTTTTTAATAACAAACAATTCATTCGAAACAATAAAATTTTTCCCCTTATTTTTTGAATGTTAAATTGTCCTAAGAAGAGAAATCGATAAAGGGCAGTGGTGTATATATATATTTATATATAAATTTATTGAAAATGTTTTTTAAAATCCTGTTATTTTGATGCCTTGTAATTCTAGTCCATTTTGTTTTCTACTAGAAGCGTATTTTTCTTAACATTTAACATCACAAACTTGTTTATGATATGGTGTATTACCGTTTCCCCATTCACCATAAAGAAGAAGACCACATTGAATGTGTTTTAACATAATTTGCTTCCGTCAATCACTGTCCGACATGACTTTTTTACGTTTCTTAGCTTGTTTTGGCTTCACCAGTTCTTCATCCTGTAAAACAAACAAAAAAAAAAACACAATTTAGAATTGTTTTCTACTGAATAAAAAAATTGTCATTGAATTATACTTCACTACTTTCTTCCGAAGAGTCTGTTATATCTCTAACTGGTTGCCGTTTAGTTGTTGTTGTTGTTTTATTAGCTGGTTTTCTTCCTCTGCCCTGTGAACGACTTTTCGTAGCACTACTAATCTCCTCTTCCTCTTCCATTAATGCAAACAATTCACTAAACTGCTTCCGTTGACTGTCACTGCTATTATTTTGTGCAATATTTAATGCACGTTGCATCGAATCCAATGTATATATGGCCATACAGTCGTGCTTTTCACATATAATACGTAATTTTTCTAAATGGCCTAATACTTGATCCGCACTTGGTACTGTTGCACTACTCAACATTTTACCAGAACGTTTTCGTTTATTTGGCGATGTTGATGGATAACGTGTCGACAATAATGATGATATTAATTCAGCAACTTTATCAATATATTCATCACACCAATATTTTATAATTGTAAATACAAACAAATCACCATTTTCACATAAATCACGTTGAAATAAATATTTTATATAATCGGCATTCGGTTTTTCCTGTTTCAACATTAATGTTATGGCCGTTAAGGCTTCTGGATGTTGTTCATAATCTAATTCAATTATTAATGGTAATAGAATATCAATTGATACATCGTGGGCATTAATTAATTGCCAAAAGAAAAATTGTTCAATACTTTCCCATATTAATGTTAATTTTAATAATGGTAATAAATTTTCCGATTTAAACATAACTAAATGTCCTTGCAACACTTTATCCACCAACATTTGTAATTGTTTTGCATCAATTGCTGATATAATAACACGTAACACTTGTGCATTATTAATTGTTTGTTGTTTAAAGTCGCGATACAGGTCCGGCACTATCCATAACATTAATTTCGTTTCAGTCACATGACATTCACGTAAATCATCTAACAAACATGTGTCGATCTTCTTTTCAATATATTGACAAAAATCTTTATATACACTGATCTTTAATGCACTCGCTTTGGTATGATCTTCGCGTTTGTTTTCTGTCCGTATTTGTACTTTTAAAAAGTACAATATTAAGTAACCTAAACTAGGCAGATATTGGTGCATTTCTGCCATTAATTTATTTAGAATGTCTTTACCCGTTTCATCATGTTGTTGTTGTTGTTTATTATTACTATTTGTTAAACTATAACTATATAACGTTTTCAATATGACGAATAATGGTGATTTAATACTGTTTAGAAGATTCTCTTCTGTTGCTATATCAGGAAATATTTCATCTTTTACATCATCTTGTATACAATTACATATTTGTTTTGATATTGTATTTAAATTGTCATCTAATTGATCTTCATCCAATTCAATCACCTGCAAAAATTATACAGAAAATCATCATCAGGAAATTTTTAAACTAGGTCATAAAAAACATTATATTTTTATCAAAATAAATAAATACGATATTAAATTTATTATTAGCACAACACAAAACCAGCTAAAAACTTTATTATAGTGAGACACGGTTAATCTAGAAACGGTCGGTGTGCTCAGTCCCAGTCCCTGACGTCACAAGAACTGGTTACGTCATATTAAATGACAAAATATACATATTAAGTTTTTAGGTAGTAGGCAAGTCTAGTTTTTACCAGTTTGACATTTGTTGGACATTTCAATTTGACTATTTTCTTTCGATTTTTGCAATTTGACAGCAATTTGAATAAATATAACCTCCACAATAAAATTCAACAATTAGTGTTAATGGGCTAGTTGCACATTTTTTTTTATTTATTCGGTTATTTCATAAAGTTTTCATGATTCTGAAAATGTACTTACTTTTTTTCAACGTACAACAGTTTTTCTTAAAAAAAAAATAATTAAAGTCGCATTTTGACGTTTCCCGATTTTAAAGAATTTAATTACGTCACTAAGTTTGACAGTTCTTGTCAAATATTTGACTGTTGATTGGCTGTTGTAGTCGAATGTATCGATGCCAACACACTGATTGGCTGTTGTAGTTGATTTTGATGGCGGTGAAAAATAGTACGTTTGAAATGAATATGGTTTTTTAACTTTTAATAACAAATTAAGGAAAAAAGATAAAAATCTGAAAAAAATATTTTAAGGTCTATCGATTTATGAAGTCAAATTTCAAATCCCTCGCTCATGCAACTACCCCATTGTTTGTGACCTCACAAGAGCGACTTGTTATTTCAAGAAAAAAAATAAGACACCAACCGTTTCTAAATAATCCGTGATAATGCGATGCAAAGTTTTGTTTGTTTACCCACTATGTACCTACTATTATTTAATACATGTATTGAATTGTTTACATTTAAAAGTGTTCAAACTTTTCGTATAGACTTCGTACGTAATTCGTACGTAGATTTATGCGCCCCCTATACTAACAACACTTGAACTACAAATTTTGTCTTTAAAGAGTTATTATTATTTAGGTACGTTATTACGAATTGAATTAAGTATTTTAATTCCTACATTATTCTATTAATAAAATCCTCAAGTATTTTTTTTATTCGCCATTGGCGGCGCTTCGAACTAACACAATACAGAAATCTGTAATTTTGTTTACCTGTTCAA
>SSSI01006586.1:0-39229 GCA_004796505.1 Oryzaephilus surinamensis
CTAGCGTCTAAATTTCCGTTCCTAATCGAAGACACTGTACATGAAAAATTGTATTGAATTTTACAGGGTTCGAAATAATTATATAAAAGAAATTTTTTTTCTCGTTTGTTTGAATCTGCTTCAATAAGATTTTCTTGGTGACTTTAAAACATTCTAAGGATGTTATTCTCTTTTTTTTTTATTGAATACATCGCCATAAAATATTATTACTGAATACTGCCAATATAGATAAAATGCTAATAAATTGAATAGTAGTGTAATGTAATTGAAAAAAAATGAGAAGTCACTGCCATTTTCTTGTTGTAACAAATTTTAAATAAAATAATTATGTATAATTGTTATTAATATAGTAATCATAATCAATAAGTGAATCCAACAAAATGACTGTAATAAATTTATTTATATTTATTTTTTTTCTTTATTCAAATGTAGAATCTAATTTTTTCCAATTATTTTATTTATTTTTTAAATCTGATTTATAAAAGTGTAAGATAATGAATTTTCATCATTTAGGGTTGGTTTATGCAGGGATTTTATATTAAATTTAGATTTAACTTGAAAAAAAGTTTAACACGCATATTCATATGTTTATAGAGAATTTAAATTCAATTATAATTTAGATATATTTTAATTAAAAATATTTTAAAAAGTATTTTGACAACAAAATTCTAAATTTAAATCTAAATTTAAAATAAAATCCCTGCATAAACCAACCCTTAAATGCAAATGGCAATTAATTAAAGATGATTATTTTTAAAAGTAATTGAATACACCTTTTTACATTTTAATTCCATTATAATATCTATTTTTATGTATGTATATATATTATTATTTATTATTAATTTTAAAATACACATTTTAATAGCATTTTTATTATTTGATTTTAATTTAAATATATGTATGTAATTTGTGATAAAAGCAATTATGTGGTATTCGTAAATCAGATCACATTAAAAACATTACTGTATTATTTGGAACAATAAATTAGAAGTGTATTTTTATGCTAAAAGTCTCATTTTAATATTTTTTTTAATTTGTACATAAGTATATTCATTTATTTTAGTTATTTTAATTTCTTTTCACAACTGTAGCTTAATATAAGACTGATTTGATAAAAAATGATATAAATTGCTACCGATCTAGAAGCACTACACATTTCAAACTACAAACATCATCCTCTCATAGTAATAAATATATCAATTAGTAACATGTATTGTTAGTTTTTCAAGAAAAATAACAAAATAAGGTTTTTTTTGTATATAAACAAAATTTTTAATTTGTAAATAAGTTTCTAAAATAAATGGAAAAAATTCTTTTTCATTTTGTATGAAATACAATAATGCTGATTTATAATGTTTAATTTAATTGAATTTTTGTACTGAAACAATTACAAAGAATTCTGAATAATAAACAAAAAAATGATGTCAACGTTTTGTTTTATTTTAATTCCTTCTGGGAAGTTGAAGGCGTAGATTTTTTCTTCTAGTTTTTGCATCGACAACAAGTTGAGCTTGTCTCTTCAAATAGGAACGCGATGGCACTTCTTCTTCATCGTCCGAGGCTGGAATCACCCAATTTTGGAAGAGTATTAAAAAATTTGATATAAATTTCTTACCTGGTGGTTGTGGAACGGGAGAAGCCCCAGTTTGGGGCAACGGAGTTCTTCGTATTAAGCCACTATAAGGTGTTGGCAGCCATTTATCATCTTGCACATCAATTTGAATTACTTTTTCACCAACATCCTCGTCTTCCTCGTAATTAATCCGTTCCAAAATACTTTTCAAGTCAGTTTCGATGCATTCCAACAATTTCACGGAATTATTTTCAGGCATAGCCAATGGATTTATACACAATTGCAATTTTTGCAATTCACCAACAATAGACTTCAAACGATTTTCATTTTTCAGTCGTTTCTTATTCAGTTTTTCAGATTTCTTCATGTTTTCCTCGATTTCCGTTTGAATGTCATCCATTTCGGTTGTTTTCCGTTCAGCTTCTTTCACTTCAGCGTATTTGAACGCCTCTAATTTTTGATTCATTTCTTCTAATCGTCCTTCCAATTCCTTCTTTTCATCTTCACGACTATTTCTCAGTTCGATTAAACGATCTTTTGTGCTTTTCTGTGCATCGAAACGCTGTAGAACTTCTTCGGCACTTGAGGCTCCTAAAAAATCAAACTTTTCTATAAAAAACTGAAACAATTTCGTTTTTAACAACCTGTTGCTTGTTTCAACACTTCAAACTGTTCGCATATGTGGTCGAACGGATGCGGTGGTGGTGTTTCCGGTTTAACATCTTCATCTCCCCCAACCCCACCACCATCTTCAGCCCCTTCCGGTTCCGGTCGGACCGCACTAACTTTACCAATTTGGAATAAACGCCGTTCCAAACGTTCCAACTCTTGTTTGCGTTCGTTTACCAATCGTTTACCTTCAGTTGCTTCTTTTTCGCGTTTGTGGGCCATTTGTTGGATGTTTTTCTCTTCGCGAAGCAGTTTTTTGCGCGCAACTGTTCGCATGCGTGTCGCTTCGTCCATAATCTGTAACAAAATGGATTCAAAATTTTGAAAAAATCGTTTCTTTTGCAAACCGTTTGGAGTTTTACGGTGTCAGATGTTTGTTTATCGATTTCTTCTTCCAATTTTTTAATATTGCTTTCAAATTTTCCAGCATCGTCTTTTAACGACTTCCTTATATCCATATAACGTTCTTTTATGTGATTTGCTTCTCGTAATTGCACTTCAATGGCATGTATACTATTCTGTAATTCACTTGTTGCCTTTTTTGCAGGCTTTTCAACAGTCTCATTCAGTTGTCGTTTATCTTTTTTGCATAAAATCTCTTGTAATTCTTTACCAAGTTTACTTAAATGTTGTTTCCGTTGATTTATTTTATATTTTAATAAATCCAATTGTTTCGATTTATCAATTATTTGTAAATCCAATAATTCTTGTATTTGTTGAAACGTTTTGTTGTCCAATGGGCCAATAATGTCTTCTAAACGTTTATTTCTCGTTAAGTATTTTGCTGTTGGTATTTTTGTATCGTGCAAAATAATTACCAGTTCACCAATTTCCTTTTTTAGTTTATTTATTTCTTCTGTATTTGTTTTACGTTCATTTTCACATTCTTCAAATAATGATTTACGTTGACCCTCTAAATAAATTTAATTTAGAACACCCTGTAATAGGGATGTTGTCCATCATGTGTAAATTAAATCATACATACACAGAATCTAAATTGAATTAAAGTTGTAATTTATTAATAAATTTGTCTTACCAGATAATTGTATTTTCTTTTTAATTTCTATAATGTTTTTATTCAATTCGGATAATTTATTAGATGTTTGTTCTTCAGTGAAAATCATTTCTTTAAGTTTGTTATATGCGGAGGAAATGTTTGTATTATCGATCAAACAAACTTTATTGAACAAATATAGAGTATACTGTAGAAAAAGTAAATAAATTATTAATAATATTAAATTTTAACAATATATCATTATTTAAATTTTTTTTGAAATACGTTTATTATGCATTGACGTCATTACCTATTCAAAAAATTAAATCGCGCGAATTAAGTTGCGTATTGTTGGTTGCATATTTATAAAAGATGCTAAAAAGCTCGTTCAAGTTATTATTAATTTAAAATTAAAACAATTCAGCCAAATTTTTAATTAAAACTTTATTTAACATATATACATTGTACATTTTTCAAACATTTCACTATATACTGTACAAATAAATAATAATTCCACCCTCTAGTGTGAAAATTCACATAAAAATTCATTAATATTAAAACTATAATGTATTTACAAAGTAAAAAACCATGTTGTGACCTTTTTAAAAATTAAACTAATAAATTTTCAACTAAATCATGGTTTTTCGTATCTGTTAAGTGGATTTTGAGTGGTACCAATTAAAAGAAATAGTACTTTCTACTTAAAAATCAAATTTATGAACTACTATAAATTTTATTATGATTTATTATCGTTTTTTTTTTGCTAAAATAGATGTGAAATTGTAAACGTTTATTTTGTAACGTATCATTCAAGTCTCCAAAAATATGTACGATTTAATTGAATTAATTTGCGATACAAGTTCTTAATTATAATTAATTAGAATTTGTTTATTTCAATTAATACACAGTTTCCTTAACAAATTCTTTATACATTATAGTCTAAAATGTAAATAAACTATAAAATATGTATCAAAACTGAGTGGGTTTGAGTTGAAGAAGCAAGTGGTGGAAGTTTTCTGATTGGTCAATTATTGGAGCAAGTTGAGCACATTCCAACATGTTGTACCGAAAACTAGTACTTCATTTATAACGAATATTTCCAAAATTCATATCAAATTCAAAACCGAAATTCGATAATTTGCTACAATTTTCAATAGTAAGCAAATTTTCTGTCAATAGAAACCGTTTTCTTGGAAGCAACCATTTGCATTTGACCATTTTCAAGTTGGTTGGCGTATGAATTCGGTCGGCGCCATTTTGAGCGTCTCTTGCTCATTGTTCAAAAGTTTTACGTAGCTACAGAGTCGAGAATCCACGTTCGGATGGTGATGTGTTCCGTTTTAAGCGTATACCGTTTTGTTTTTTTCAGTTTCAGTTAATTAATTAATTAATAATGACTTTATGTACACGATTATTGTGACAATTAGTAAATAAAACGAAACGAAAATGTTTTTAACGTAGTGAGTGCAACATTTTGCAACAAAATACGATAGCCCTCTTGGATATTTTTTTATTTTTTGTTGATCATAGTGTTTTCACATATAAAAAATCTATTAAAATACTAAAAATTTGTGCATTGTGCGAATTATTCTACCCCATTTATGGGGGTTTGGTACCAAAATGTGGATTACTTACAATAGGAATAAGGATATTTGGATATATTTTACATTTTTCTTACTATTTCTTGTTATTGAGTCGGCAACAGGTGAGCTCAACAAAGTTTTCAAATAAATTTGAATACATTTTGGAAATATAGTTTATTTTCATGAATGTCAGACTGGTTTTCAGTTGATAATTCAGTAATTTTTGAAACATTCCCAGCGTAAATTATAAGAGGGGTTGTTATACTTGACTACCTCTGCAATATACCTTTCCCTTGCCCTTAAACGGGCTTCGGTGTACTAAGCGTTCGACAAACGTCGTTAGTCGCCATGAAGAACTGAATTAATTGTGGTAAACTTCATATATTTTTTCAATTCCACTGAAAACCAAATGCCTCAATTGTTTATTTTATAAGTATGATTAGATAAAGATGTTTATCTTTTGAACACTTGCATTTCAAACGATGAATAACCGACATTTGAGCCACTTTTGAAACACCCTGTAGTCTCAAAATGCCTTATTTTTGAGCTAATTTGAGATTCCTCGTTAAGAGTAGCATTTTCACACACAACAGCGCGGAAATACAACAACAAATAACAACAATACCATAAACAAAGTGTTCGTTACAGTTAATAGTGCACAAAATTGTTGTTTATCATAAATATTATATTTAGGTACCTAATAAGAAATTAGCACCGAATTATTTTTCGGAAAACGTCCAGCCCTGAAACTTTTTCGATGATGAACTTGAATTTAATTCGATTTGATTACATAACTGACCCACAAATAAAAAAATACTACTCTGAATAGATTATATCCCGGATGGATTCATTTAAGTTTAGAAATATAGAATTTATTCATCGTTGTGTTGAATTTGTTAAACGAAAAAAAAATGTACATTATCTTTATGTCAATAGAAGAATATATGCAGATGTATTGTTTGTTCCTTTTTTCTTTTAAATTTCGAATTTGTCTTAAGGTGCCGCCTTTGACCACGAAAAGGAAATATGTAATATTTAAACAAATCGATGAAGAACACTTGTTGATTTCGCAAATTTATTCTTATCAATAAATTTTCTTCAACAAGTTTCATATATGTTTCTCATGAAAATTACATAATGTTTCAATTAAACGTTCTAGTTGGATGGATTATTAACGGTGGGTGGCACTTTTATTATATCATATATAAGGAATAGTTGTTTTCCATCATTGACAACATATACTAAACTTAATGCTTTTTTCTGTATAAAAAAAACAAAAAAAAAAATTCGATGATAATATAAATAAATTGGATGAAATTGCACTTGATATGGGCGTGACTGTAATATTCTTATAAATACTTGTTTGCCGATCTCTAGAGAAAGCTTGTGAGAATTTTCGTTGACGCCTTTTATATATTATTATTAAACAGATTCATTCTAATAATATGAAACACGAACATATAATAAATTATTATTTGAACGACTTTCTTGTTTCAAATTTCCCGCAAAATCCTGTCCCTTTAAGTTCACAATTATGAATATACAAATGTGTGTGTTTGTTTGGATTTTGTGCCCTATCTTTTATTCCATTCCGACATGCAGCTGCTTCAATGACGTCACGAATCGGTCCCTTCTAATACCATAGTGTTTTGCCCTCCACTATACATACATACCCGGTCTAATAACGGTCTTTGACAGGTGGTATGTCCAAGATGTAATGCTACGATGGGTGGTATTCCTTTATATCAAATAAATATATATGTATTTCCTAATGCTTTTGATGATAATGCAGATAGTTTGTGTGTCTGGAATGAGGATATATAATACAACTAATCAAAAGGACATTTCTAGTCACATTGATTTCATTCTGAAGACTTTTTCTGATGATGAATTAAAATTTTGCTTCAGAATAGCTCTTATTCTGGATTCTTGCTTTTGTTGATAATTGTACAGTTGTTTTTTTCAATAGCAGATGTTAAAGTAGACCTTTATACATGCGAAAAATAGTTGATAAAACAATTTTTAACTGTACAGCAAGTCGATAAAAATGCATTTTATCCACAAGGATAGATAAAATACTATTTTGATATCGAAATTGTAATTCGCATTTAGTTTCTCCAATAGTTTTTTAAGGCTAGATGTTAAAGTAGGGTTCTACAGACTGAAAACACTGGATAAAAACGTTTTTATTAATGAAGGTAGATAAAAAAGGATTTTAACCGCAAGAATAGATAAAATACTATATTTTTTGCTTTTAAATCAAATGATGAAATTTTCATATCGAAACTAAGTTTCAGCAATAACTTTTCCAAGATTAGATATTAAAATACGACTTTGACATTAAATACAGAGGGTACAAACGACTTTTAACTGTATGGGTAAATAAAAATACATTTTTACATCAACTCGAGATATAATACCTACTTTGTTTTACTATTTAGTTGCCTCGCTTTAATAGAGTTTTATTTACAAAAAATTCTAGGCTGGATAATAGATAAAAATACCTCTTTTATTTGTTTGGGTCGATAAAAACGCACTTTAACTTCAAGAAGAAGGAAAATACTTTATTTCTCCGCATTTAAATGATTTATTGATATTTTGATACCAAATCTGACATTCGTATCTTCGTCGCCTATAAATTAACATATTTCACTGACGGTTAACATAAAATTTTATAGTCTTGTCTATTGGTTGCCTTATTTGTTAAAATAGTTCGTCGTTGTTACGGTCACTAAACCATACAATTACATACTTGGACATTCAAATTGTAATAATAACATCATATTTGTCTGAATAACTATAGTAATTTGTAATTTTATTGTGTGTCAAACTCAGTTTGTTGAATTTAAATAAATTAATTATGTTTTTTTCTCTTCTTTGTTTTACAGGTTTTATATCATGTTCACCGAGTCCGTGTAAAAATGGTGGCACTTGTGTTTCATCACCAAAAGGCGACTCATTTTGCAAGTAAGTTGAAAAAAGAAAAGAACGAAAATATTTTTCAGAATTTTATAGTTTCGAAATATTTTATTATCTTAATACGTAAGGCAATTAAGTTAAAAGCGGATCTTTAGTTTGGGTTAAAATGCACTTAGATTGTTGTTAACGTTCTCATCATATAGCCAATAATTATTCCATATGTTTCCATCATCTGCAATTGAACATTTTTTTTTTGTATAAAAGGTTCTCCTCTTTTATGTGTGAAGCGAGAAATTCTCTCCAGGGTTTTATTATACGAAAATTAATTAATGATATGGTTGTTGTTGTTTTTTTTCTCTTCTGGTTCTTCACTGACTACTTAAAACAGCTTCTGTATATATATATAAGGGGGGCTTTTATTACTTTAAGCGCGCACTTTACTTAAAGGCAATATAAATAAATTGGGAAAAAAGTGGTCAAGTCATGAATTTTCCATCCATTACTGTAAATATAGACCTTGCATTATAAAGATAATCTTCCAAACAGACAATAAAGTAGTTGCAGATTTATCTTTGGAAGAAAGAAGATTTCAATGTCTTCATTTTATTATATAGTATAGTAAAATGTAAGGAAAATTTGATATGTTGCTTTTGATCATTTGCAAAGATCGCACACGAACTCGTCATTAAAGATGACATAGAATATTATAATTTTTATCCCAACATCTTGTTTCGTGGACAGGTGGTTTGTAGAGTAGGTACTCATTTTTTTTCTGATGCTGATGAAGACAAAAGAATCAAAACAATTTTTACAAAAGATTTGTATAAGTTCCCAAATGTATTTCGGTCACGTGCACTCTAACCCCATTTTCGCCCTCAACAGTCTGCAGCGTCCCTTTTTGTCGAAAAATTATACACAGTCCAATCTGTTAACCAAAAACATGAACGTGTTCGTGATCAGAACATTTTATATCACCCGAATGGTTTTCTATTAAACGAAAAAAATCGTTAATTCTTTTTTTGGAATCGTAACTATACTTAGTACTATTTAGTACTTAATATAAAGCGCTCACTGACTAGGTCCATTCTATATTATATAAAAGTTGGCTGGTTGGTTTATATTGGCTTGCTTTACACTCGTGGGAACAGGTACACACAATGCCATCAAGAGAGTTGTTCGACTCCTCCGTTTTTGTATATAAATGTTGTATATGTATAGTGTGTGTGTGTGTGCACTATTTCCGCCTGCGATACGAGACTTTGGCTAAAGCAGTTACATCAGAAGAGTAGAGAAGAGAGTGAGAGAAGGAGAGAAAATTAAGATTGCAGAGAGTAATCCACTTTCCAAGAGTTCTTAGGCAGATACCTGTGTTGCCACATGTTGCCTCCAACAAGACCAACCACTGATATATGTTTGAAATGTGTAAATGTTTCTATATGGCTTCTCGCTTTCGGTAGTACCGTCAGTACTACTTCTATTATACATAGTAATAATTTTGTTATTTATTTTCTTTTTGGAGATGCAATTATGCTAATATAAAAGACGACATGATTGAAGGTTCTTTGGTTTTGTATAAATTCCATTGGACCCTTATACATATGCAATGAGCAGTAGTAGGTACCCCCTTAAACCGGATATCGCTAATTCAGCTAAAGAGAGCCAGACAGATTTCTCATATAATAGTAGAGAATTTAGTTTTGGAAAAAACACACATGACCCTCTGACGAATACAATAATAATTCAATCAACAATGTGTTAATTGTACTATTGACAACGCCCTTTTGCTCTTTTATCCTATTATAATTTATACACACAGCACACTTGCTATTATTATTACACAGTTGAAAATTTGACCCTAACGTTACTATTTAATGGCTTTGTGAACAACGAACGCACCTCTTCTCTTCACATATACATAGTATAATTTTTTCGTAACATCTGTGATACTGATATGGATGATGTTGATTAAACAATTTCAAATAATTCCCCTTGGTAGATATTTTTTCTATTCTATTATTTTGGTTTTTTTTTCAATGTATGATAAACCTGAACACATGTTACTGTTTTTTCGGGTCTATTGTTAAATATTCACTTTGCTTCCACGCACGGAAAATGTACATATATAGATTTAGGATTCGTTTTTTTCCTTCGTTTAAGTGTAAAGAAACGTTCAGGTAAAAAGATAAAGAGACGGTCTCAAGTTTGTGTGAAAGAGATGGCCTCTCTGCAACATTTTCTCTATATAGACAGAGTGTACACAGGCGTGGCATTCGTACTCCAAGCACTCGCCACGAAACCAGATAATAGATAACCCTTCTTTTCGACCCACACACACACAATTCCAATACCAAACATATTTTAATATTTATATATGTATAATGTCTTATCTTTTTTACTTGGATTTACAAATCGGCTTATATTTGGACATAGTTGATGACATTAATATATAGTACTGTTAGAAGTACGTTAATTTTTTTTTCGGTGGCATTATAGTACATTAACATTATTTAAGAAGATTAATGTTGCTGCATCATGTCTGTCGTCATCACCATCATCAACAACACACAACAACAGCAACAGCCGTACAACAACTCACATGTAAGAGTACTTTGAATGTTATACGTTGTTGAAGTACTTGAAAGAGTAAAAAAAAAACGTTTATAATGATCGACACTTTCAACGCGGGCCACATGAGTCTTTAGTCATTCTTGCCACATACACAATAGCCAACAATCACCCCTCTTTCACCTCGTCACAGTAGTACCTATACGAGTATAATATTGAAAGACCTTTTTCTAGAAAGGGAAATGATCTAAGGTTTCTTACCTGAATCAAAAAATTGAAACCAAAACATAAAAAAATAAGAAAATGTGATTAAGTTTGTTAATTTGGCTTGCTTAATACAAAATCATCATGTTTGTAAAATTTGTGTAGCAGATGTTGAATTTGGGTCAATCATAAGAAAAATTTTTATTATAATATTTAATAACTGGCTTGCAACTTGCCCAAGAGAGGAAATGATACATACCAACATTACAAATACACAATCTAAATAACGTATATATATGTATAATGTTTGAACAGGTATGTAAAGAATATTGAAATTTTAACAGGTATGTGCTAATATAGTCAAGGATTTTATATAGAGAGAGAAAGAGATTGTGGCTGGCAGGCAAGAAGGCTATAATACAAGAGTTGGGTCGTAGACCGACCGGTCATTGTGTTGTCTTTTTCTGAGTTTTATAAAAGCAGAACTGTTGTGGAAAAATCTATATATGCCAATTTGTCTATTTTGGTTTTTTACGGTACTACTCTCTTTTTGAATTTTCTTAAAGTCACATGTCGACTAATAATAATTAAAAAAAAAATTGTTATAATAATCGAATAATAGATGTTATTTTGCTCATTCTGTTGTCTTCTTCTGAGATTTATACAAACAGAACTGTTGTGGAAAAATCTATGTATGCCAATTTGTCTATTTTGTTTTTTTTGGCGGTCTTTTTAATTTTTCTTAAAGTCATATTAGTGTCGATTAATAATAATTAAAAAAAAAATTGTTATAATAGTCGAACAATAGATGTTATTTTAATAACATTTTCTTTATACACAATTAAATGTTAATGTTATTTTTATCAAATCAATTTATCAGTGAAACGGAGGGAATACCTTTTTTGGTTTCAAACAAGGATTGTATTGAAAAGTAAACTTCGACATCTTTCAATACTATAAAAGAATAAATCTAAGATTATAAAAGTAGATTAGAAAATCCTGAAATGTAAACTGAAATAATATGTTTTGTTGTGCAATTGGGTGGCATTTTATAAAAAAAATACGATAGAAAATGTTTTTACATACTAATTATAAGTTAATATGGCCACGTGACATAAATCTTTATCACAAATACGGATCTTTTGTGATTTTCTTCGCTTCATCGACCTTGTGTCGTCTATATAGTTGAGTATCAATTTGTAATGATGATTATGCTACTGCTGATGGCAATTTACATACAATTTAACCACATCAATGGGTGACTTCCACAGTCTTCATTGAAGAATTTTTGGTTATTTTCGGATATACGACGCAGGTGATAGTTTCGTGGGAAAAATCTTTGTCATTATTATATAAACTCATGGTCATTGAATAAAATAATATGATTCATTGTGTATTATTTTATATACATTTCCAAGAAAAGAGATTAATAATAATATAACGTTGGTTTTTTTTTCGCTTAAGATAAAAACAGGCATAATTATAAGACGACATATACAGGAAATTCGTAGATATATATTCATTATTAATGTCGACTAGATCTCATGTTGTTTGAGAGCAAAAAATTTTTTTAGACTGCCACACATATAAATAATTACAATATGTTATGCTAGTTTTCTAATAGCCTAAAGGCTGTTACAAGAATTAGAAGTAGAACAAAAACATCTTGCCTCATCAACACTGGCAAAAAATGAGGGGAAAAAGTTCTTCTGAATTATTTAGTTACAATTACATAATGATTAATAGATCAATTTGTTGACATTTTTGCCATTTTATCAGCTTTCTAATAGTCATAATTTTACAATGAATTAAGTTGGTATTTTTGCCTGTAAAATTTTTATGAATGGTTTCATTCATAACAGTCACCAAGGTGAGACTTGATATTAAAAAGGAAAATTGATAAGATTATTATACAATTGTTTACCTTGAATTTAATTAATAGAAAAGTCATTGATTCATTTACAGTAATAGCTACTAGTTTTCTTTGTCCATTCAACTATATATAAGTGAAGCAATAAATTAAACAGTTGTAGAATAACGAAATTTTCCTGTAAATTTAAACATGTGGGCATAATATTGTTGAACTCATGTGGAATTAATACACTTGATTCAAGTCTGCATTCCACACTATATCTTTCAAACAAAACATAAATGAAAATAACTTAGAGGCTTATTGTTCTTCTGTATTATAATGCTGACCATGATAAATACAATTGCTTATTTTGTTTTTGATTTCAAACGTATAATCAAACTATGATTGGATTGCATTTTTGTTTATTATTTGCAGTACTAACCGGTCTATAATTATTTAATAATTGCCAAATGAAATTTTAATTGATTTGCACAACGTTGTTGGTTTTGTTTTATCGTTTTTGGTCAAATTAAGGGGAAGTGACAAAAAATACAAAAAAAGGGTTGAAGTGTGTTATTGGATCCGGGTGGGAACGCTCATCTTTCTTATTATTTAACCACAAAAGGAACAAGTTTGAATGTACCCGTAGTACCATCATCTTATTCCTCCATTTCTTGGAGCTGAAAATTTCATTTTAACCAAATAAAGTTGGATATTATCTGTCGTATAAAAACTTGTTGACTGTTTCAGCGTCCCAGGCTTCTTCCTCTCTCATATTAAAGTCTGGAAATCATCAAAATTTCAAAGTAGAAAGAAAAAAACGTTAATTCAACAAACATAAACACTTAAAAGAGCAATGTTTCACACATGTGTAAAACACATGTAACCATTTCTCTATACAACAACATGTTGTTTTTCGTTGATTTTGTATTGTGTCTAATTCTAATCAATTTCATGTCTGTATATAATTATATTTTGTTGTGAAAAAAATAATTTATCAATTTATTCAGCCTCCCACACCATCTCTGTGTGTTATATGTTAATTGAAAACCTTAAATCATAGTTCACATGACTATCAATTTTATAATTTCGCTTATATAAAGTAGAAGATTAATTGTTGTTCGCCTAAAATTGCTATCAATTTCGAAATATGTAAAAGAAAGAGAGAGATATAAAGTCACTTAATAATTAATTCCCATTACTAATTACACTTGTTAGTTGAAGACAAATTGTAATATATTCTTAGATCGATTAGATAATCATATTAGAGCCCTTTTAAAATCGGTCTATGTAATTAATTTCATGCCTGTGTGTTTCTTTTTTTCACCTTTCAAATAAGAGAAAAAATCGCGAGATGTATATTTAAATGCATTCAAGCAAATAACACTTATATTAATTAAAACACTTTGAATTCGTTACGTTTAATGATTTTTTTCGTTTTCTGGTTGATTTAATTTTCTCTATATTGATGTTGTAAGAAAATCGTGTTAAAATCTAACTGGTTAATATGGTTAAAATAAATCATATCAACAATATGTGTGTGTTCATATTAAAGATCTTTTAATAGGTTAATTTAAAACAATTGTACAAGTTTTTGGTCACGTTTTGGATAAATAAAAAAAAGTTTGCTATTGATTAATAATAGTGTATTAATTTAAGTTGCTTCTGTATGAAAAAAGAACTGAAAAGTTTAAGGTGTGGATGGGATAAATCGCTTCCCAACAACATGTTGAATCATTAATAATTTTATATTTATATGTATATGCCATTTCTTCATTTTTGTTTTCATTATTAAAAACTTTTATGATGATTACTTGAAAAACAAAAACAAAAATGTTCATTTTTAATTTTAATTAAATATGAATTTTTACTACTTTATTTCATTATAGATTTTATTTAATAACCATAGGATGATAATATTTTTTTTTATCGTCAAAAGAATCCTGTTTCGGTTATCTGTAAAGTTGTAGAGGTGTGGTATATAAAACTAATCAAACATATTGAAATAAATTTTCTTTAAAGATTCACTAAAAATTCTTTTCAAAATACCCATGTTTATTTTAATATTCTTCTAACCATCAAAATAACTTCACTTTTATGCCTTTAAAAACTGAAAACTATTAAGAAAAGGTCAATCATTGACCCTAACTAGTCATCATAATTTTAAGTCTATAGCCGTCCACGTAAATTAATAAACTCAATAAGACCGTACGTAGAAAATACAATTTGCATAATTATTTCAAACATAATTAATTACTTTTTTAATGTTCGTACATAGATTATTCATTTTTTTGGTATATTTTTATGCTTTTTGGATAATTCTTCCTCTTAATTTCCATTTCTAATTTGAAAGTTAAAATGTCAGGGCCAAATCATGTAGACTAGAATTAAATTTGGCCAATAGTACCTAATAGTACCATTTCAATTGTTAATTATATGTACACAGTGAGATGGAAATAACAGTTGCAAAATCAAATATTCTAATCAGTTTCTAATAAAAATCTTCTCACATAAACAATTAAAATTCAATTTGTGTATTGGAATGTTTAAAAGAAAAATAGTACCACGTAGGGGCTTTTCCACAAAACGCAGACATTAAATCATTCTATATATTGCTTGTTGATAATCGATTTACTTTAGTAATGCCAGTAGCCATAATTGTCTATACAAACAAATAAAAATAACTGCAGCATCTGCTGTATACAAGATATAACAATATCCAGTACGACTATTCGTACTACATAATATAACAGAGTGGTACCATATAATACACAGAAGGCGAGATCTGTTGTTATATTAGTATTGGTATATGTGTGTATATATATGCATGAAAGATATTTATCTCTTCGAGAGTTGATTATAATAAAGTGCTGGGTTTCAAAACTGCACCCAATCACTACAATAAAACCAGCGTATATAAAGTACTACCACACGGACGATGCGAATAATGATCCAATCGGATATAATAGTAATTGATTAAATGGCTAAAATCCATGAAATTGCAATAGTATTATATAAGTTTGTATATAAAACACCTTATTTTATTTATTACCTATCAATATTAATCCCTTTTGTGTTCAGTTAATTAAGTACCGAACAATGTTGTGCATTTTCTTGTATGTGGTAGGTTTCTGAATATTGAAAATTTTTGTTTTTATCTTGTTGTTATATTTCACATCGCATTTCCCGTGTGATTTAATAACAAAATTTTATTAATATCAATTAATTTTGCAGTGAAAGGTAAAATACCTTTATTTGTCATTTTAGTACGGTACTACTTTATTCGGAATCAATATTCGTCGTATAAACAATATATTAGCATTTTAAACAGATATAAATAAATATGATAATATTTCAGTTAAAGTCGTTTTTGTACCAATATTCATATGTATACTAATAGTACTTATTTGTAAAGGTTAGTACCGTACTAAAATTTATTTTTCCCTTGTTAGGCAGCTAATTATGTACTAATAAGTATCTGCGAATTGTTGTTTTATATTAATATATTTGAATAAATATACATTTTATATGTAGTAAATTAATTTGCATTTTATTTTAATGTAATGTGGTTCTTTATAGGTTCTAATAAACAAGCTGAGAATTTTATCAAAATATGGTAACTTGGTTGATGCAAATGAAAATACCCTATTTTTTAAAAATAATCCTTGAGATGTTGCTTCCTTTAAGATTAATTTTATTGATAAATTGATAGATTAAATATAAAATGTTTTACATGTCGTCTTAGTACGGTACTACTTATTGGACATAAGTATTTCTTGTAAACAAGTTATTCAACTCGAAAGGTTCACTTTGGTTTTTTTTCTTTGTGTGTTGTGATCTTGTTGATGTTTCTGTTTTTTAAAGATATTGTTTCTGATTTTCGAATAGACAATAATTAATTGCCACTTTTAAATATAATATAAAAAATATTTAAAGGTATGCAAATGGAAGATACTGGTACTATAAAAAAGCAATTCATTTTTTATTATAGTTTTATTTATATGTATAATTTTTTTTTTGTTGCAGTTGTACATCAAAATATGTGGGCGAGTATTGCCAGTACTTGAACCCATGCCATACAGGACCGGGTCCACGTTGCCAAAACGGTGGTTCGTGTGAAGTGCGTGTCTCGGCAGCTGGTTCGCCAAGTTTTACGTGTTTGTGTCCGCTCGGTTTCAGTGCATCATTATGTGAAATACCAATAGCAAATTCGTGTGATCGTAAACCATGTTTGAATGGTGGTACTTGTTCATTACGTTCCTTGGAATCGTATCAATGTTCTTGTGCACCAGGTTATACAGGTACTTATACTTATAATATTTAAATAAATAAATTTTCTAACATTATCTGAAAGAAAATGCAATTATTTTTCTAATTTATGTGAAATTTAATATAAATGGAAATCAAGTTCACACTGAATTAATATACTAGGTACTACTGTGGAAGATTGTAGCGTATTTTGCATTTGAATCTAATTGGGTTTATGCTAATCATGTAAATATATATTCAAGTAGTAGTAGGTAGTACTAATTAATGCTTGAATAAATTGTATCAGTTTTCCATAAGATAATAATATCAACTATATAATTATAGATTGTGCATGATTTTTTTTTTAATTTCTTGTTGTTTATTAAAGGAAAACATTGTGAAAAACAAGATCACTGTGCATCGCAACCATGCCGTAATGGGGCCGAATGCAATTCGGTTGGTGAATCGTACAAATGTGTATGTGCACCTGGCTTTACAGGAATTGCATGCAAGGACGACAAGGACGAGTGCAAACATAAACCATGCGTCCATGGAAAATGCCACAACACCCACGGAAGTTACACGTAAGTACTATTAAAACTAACCCCCTCATAGTACTGTGTGGTTGGTTTTTCGTTTTATTTTCGCTTGATTGGATTTGGTGTGAAACAAACCAACAAGTACTTATATTTTTCTCATAACCTTCAATACTAAGCTCGAATTACAAAATTCTCTGTACCAGTTTATATTACCGAAAAAAAAACAAGTACCATAATTATCAATACATTAAAAACTAGTCATATACATAGAAGAAAATTTCAACAACAATGGTTGAACAACAATCTTTTTCTATTGTTGGTCTTTAATTGCACGAAGAATGGATCCGCGCGCTATAGGTAAAACGATACGAACTTGTAGTACCATCATCATCATCATTATCATCACACGCCCACCATACAAAGTATATTTCTAAGCTTATAACACAGAGAATGAATGCCCTCAAGGGTAGAACAGCTAAAAGAGAATGAGAATCCACAGAGCAGAGTCTCAGAGAGAATGAAGAAAAGAAAAAGCAAAACGAAATGTAATTTATTGGTAACCCATTCCAACACTGGGTTCATGTATAAATCTTTCTATATGTATAGTACCGTCATAAATTTTATCTATAAAAAGAAGATCTCTTTCTCTTTTCACATCAATAAATAAATATTATTATTATTATTTTCATTTTTTTCACACTGTAAACTGTTTCATTGTAAGTACGATTTAATGCCACACAGTTATTACAGTTTTTATTCCATTTCGCTAATTACAGAGTCGTATAAAATGTTGTACATAATATTATTTTATTGCAAAAGGAAGAGAATGTGTACAATTTTCTAAAAGTAAATTGAAAGTAGGAGGGATTAGTTTGTATTGCTAACGCATTTATATCAAAATCTAAGATTGGTACTTGATTAATGATGTGGTCAAAGAAATGATTCTTAAACTAATATTTAACTGTCATGACTTGTAATGCTGTATACTATATATACTGTTGTACGAATGGAACTAGTTTTAATTAATTGGTACCTTCGTATCAAATAACAGACAGAGAAAATGTGAAAGAGGAAGATAGAGTACCGTGCATTGATGTGCAGAGAGAGGGCGGGTTGCAAAATCTCCTTTTTGGTGGTATTTTAATTGATAGTGTTTAAAAAATTTTCGGTTCAGGTATGCGATCTTGTTTATATTCTCTCTTTTTTTACTTGATCTCAATTTAACGTATATAATTGTTGGTAGTACTTCAGTACTACCACCAATCATGATTTTGTGTCCATTAGAAAATTACAATCATCATTCCAATGTTATTTCCTTTAATATTGCGTGCAAGTAAATAGTTTCTTATGCTTTATTCGTTCGGTACTTTGATGGAATTGTTATCGCCGGTACTTATATTGCCATTTATGATATGCACACTTGCAAAATTCAAACAATGAACAATTTTCTATACATAAGTATATATACGTCAATTGAATTATTGTTCCTACCATTTTCGTTGATAATTAGCATTTCTTTTAGGAAATATCATAGTCATTAATGTTGTTTTTATTCTCTTAAGATGGTATCGTATTTATTTACATTTTTTTTCAAAAGAATTTTTATTTGATCATGTATAGACTCGTGTAAAATGTTACATATTTAATATACAAAGAAAAAAACTTAAATGTCTAATCAAATCACTTGTCTAATTAAGTGTTTTTATTTATTTTATTTAATTTTTTTAAACTGGTTATTTTGAACTGATTTATATAAGGCATATACAATTAATAATAATCCAAAAATGAAATTAATGGCGGCTGGATACTTTTACATCTGATATCCAGCCAAGTCGATTAGTATCCGATAAGGCCATAAATGGTTATGTTCATTGATTGGCTTTTGGAACTCTTTACCTTTTTTTGATTAACCATCATTAGCCATGAGATGGTACTTTTTTTTAAAGTGGTACCAGTAGCTGATGCTAGCGAGAACAAAAAAAGACCTCATTTACAAGTTTCATTTTATACAAAATTTGATATGCAAATTGTTTTTATTGAACGTGATTGAAAGACGGAAAAAAAATAACAATAAATTGAAATAATTATAATAGCCAAGACAAGTCCATTAATCTTTTGAAATGTTTGCTAACTCTCGTCAAAATATAAATGTCGAAAGATATAAGAAATGGTACAAGCTATCAAGTTGTAAATTGGTTTCCAAACAAAATAATAATTTCAACTAAATGGTTGTATTATATGCTATTTTATTTTCGTGTATATTTTCTTAAAAATGTGTGGGCGAAAATTAAAAAAAAAGAACATTAATTAAACGTGATTTTTAAGAGTTTTTTGACTTTGTTGAGTCCATCTGCCTACATTACTTAAATTACTTAATTATTTTATTACTTGTTCATTGTATAATTTATGGACTATATGAAGATGTTTATTTATGTGGCCTTTAAGAGTTTTTCATTTTTTCATATGAAATACACAGTTTTAACTTTTAAGACCTACGGCACTATTAGTACGACTGCATTTAGAAAACAAAGTATATTATTTTTATATAATTCCCATACGTTTCTCTATAATTTAATAGAAAAGAGTTAAACATGAAATCTAATCATTTTTGTGTTGTGCCTCCGGTGCCGCAAAAAACCTTACTACTTATTTCCTATTATTTGAAGATGATTATTTTTTTTTGTGCATGATGAGCCATAATATTTGCACAACACAACATCAAAATAAATAATAATAGTATCTAAAAAGATACATAATAGCTACTAGCTTTACTCATATACGTATTATCTCGTTGTTTTTGTTTATATATTCGTGGGAAATCTATTAATACAATTTTTTTCCATGTATTAATTAGCGGTGTAGGTAATTAATGTTTGTTATAATATGAGAGAGTAGAGCAAAAATGTTTATATATACAATAATTTTTTTTCATGTAATTTAAAGAATATAAAATACAAAAAAAAAAACTTGCAATCTAACTATATAACATTATAAACTTGAGAATAATTGTTATTCTATTGTGCGCATTTGGAAAGTCAATTGTTTTCCATAAATATATATGATTTTGATTCATTTATATTATTATTACAACTGTATAATTGTTAATGATATGTGAAGGACGATAAAATATGAGACAATTATATCTTTGACAATATTTTGCTTAGTTAGTATATATGATATAGTTGTTGCCTGTTTTTATAGATCCGGTTATAAAAAATTAAAAAATAATGCTTATGCAAGCGTTCCAGGGAAAGATTAATTTAACCGTAAATTATATATAAAAAAAAAATTATCAATAATATATATCAATTGCGGAAACGAACGGCCTTCCCTTAAGCTAAACTGTATGCAAATTGGAAAAAAAATTGCATAAATAGATGCAGAATTGTAAAAGTCAAATCTATTATATAGTGCAATTTAGTTTATTTATTTTGCAAATTCACTGGCATTAGTAAAAGTATTTCACATTGTTAAAAAAAGATATTTTAAACAATAACCAATTATATAAATTAATTAAAAAAAATTAGTGTGATTTTTAGAAAGGATTTTATAATATAAATGCAACAGGAAACAATTTACGTTACTTTTTTATGTTTGAAATTTCTTCAGGTACTGCTCAGGTACTATTTGTGTTTTTAAGTTAATTTATGACTTTTTTTTCATCATCCAACAATAATATTCTCATATATTTGAATTAAAACGTAATATGAACTTATTCTATAAATTTATGACCAAATACTAGAAAAAGTACTTCAGGTACTAGAACAGGAAACAGTTAAATATGTTGTTTAAACAATAAGTTTTATGTTTTGACTGTACATTTTGTTTAAATACACTATACACAGGAAAAAAAGTGCCTCAATATTTGTTGTACGTATTTCGTGTTCCTGGCTTTAATATTTGTCTTGGCAATTAGAGTTCCACAGATACCATCAACCACTGTGTTTAGTTCTTCTAAGTGGGTACAACACTGGGTCCTTAAATAAAAACGGTTCCATATTGTTGAAGAGGTAAAAATACTGGTTTGACCGCCTTTGTGTGTGTGTAACTATGAAAATCGGTCTTTGTATCTGTTTTTACATGTATATCATTTTATAACATTTTTTTTAATTTAATTTTTCAATGCAATATCGATTGCATGATTGTCTTATTTTCAATATTGTATCAGATAAGAATCATCATCATCACCTGTCAAAAAAATTTTTCGCTCTCGCAACATACGGTTGATGTTTTTATATATTGTAAATCATTGTACAAAATATATACAGTTTTTTTTTTATTTTGTACAGAATGCGTATGTAATAATTGTCCTGTCAAGACACTTGTCTTCAACACTCACATACATATATTTTTGTTTATTGTTATATATGTATTTATAATATTTACAATTCTACACAGTTGTTATTATATTGAATACATATTATTGAAAAGGTTAGAAATGTTAGAATCATTTGTTCAATACACTTGGAGGCTTTTATATGTTGTGTTATATATGTAAGTCGTGATCGATGTACTCTTTTTTTATTTTATCTCTTTTCTTTTTATGGTAACTGGAGGATTTCATAAAATAGATATAAGTATATTTAATATATCGTGAATATAATATTATTGGCTTTATATAATTTGTTTTATTTAAAATAACCGAATCGAACCTTTAATTCCACAACTAGTACTAATAGTAGTACCATAATATAATGTTAAACTAGGTACGGAAATGTTTAGAAATTTGATTTTGTTGAAATGTAAATGAAGTTTTTAAAAAAACAGTACTACAATATTGTTTACTAAGAAACGTACGTGTAGTACTTGAAAATAAAAGCACAACAAATTTCTGAAATGAATTCAATGTCTGAAACGAGTTACATGTATTTTTTTAAAAAAACAACTAAACATAATAGTTGTAAATGATTTGATCATTAATTACAAAAAAAGTCGTACTTGTTGTACAATTTGTTTCTTTAAAAAAACGAACTTGCATTTTTTAAAATTTATTATAACTTTTCCCATAGGGAAATGAAAAAGCATGTCCATGGAATTGTTTCTATTACAGTATTGTGTAAGTGGTTTTTGTGTTCAGGAATGATGATGACCCCTCACACTAGGAGGGTCCTTTTAATAATAATAATAGTTCCGGTTTAATAGAATGTACCACACTTGTTGTCGAACCAGACACACAAAACCTGATGTAATCAGTTACATTTTACAGTCGTTTTTTTTTTATTATTTGTCTTTGACCTGAAATTTAACAACCAATATTATTATAAAACGACAAGACACGTTTTTCTTTCGATCCAATTATAGTTGGTATTATTGATTTGCAAACTAATCCCATAATACTACCCAATTTCTCCTTTAAAATAATAATAATTGTACAATTAAAGTATAATTTATTTCTTGTATACAATAATATAAATCTTTAATATTGTTTAATGACATTCGCTTTTATAATAATATTATGTGCACTTTTTTATTCAATCATTACACTTAAATGTTACAGTTATTTTGCATTCCATTTTTTCTTTAATGTCTGTAATACCTACCTATTTAAGTTTAATGGTTTGAGAATGTCGTGAAGAATGATGGAAAAGTTTTATCTGCTTAAAGTACTATACGGTACATCATTAAAATTGAATGGTACTATATACTTTTACATTATAATATACAAATTTGTTCAATTCTTTTAAAAATTAAAAATATTACACGCATGTTTATGCTAAATAATAAATTTATGAGTATTTTTATGATGTTCTCATAATGAATATGGATGAGTATATAGTACTTAAATGGTACCGCGCAGACATAATTAAAAATTTAATAATTTCAATTTGCTACGTACACACATTTATTGATGGAAAAGGGGTACTAAAAAGTTGTATTCATTTTCAAGATTTTGTTGTGTCAAGATGTGTTGAAGTAGTACTAACATAAATAAAGTACTAGTTTAACAGGTTGTGCTTTTTTTCGAGTTATTATTCTTATTATGAAACTTGTAAATTAATTTAGTTGTTTGAAATAAAAGTAAAATTTTGTAAAATTCTATAGTTATGTCAAACAAGTACTACTGGATGCCATCAAAGAAAAAAAGAGAGCTAGGGAATCTCTCGTGCCTTTATATATAAAATGTTTTTCTCTATTTCGATTAATATAAAATATGCTCGAGTCCCTTTTTAGGTAAATTACACAAACAATACAACAATAAAATACCTTAGGCAGAACGTGTTCGGAATTCGTTAAAAGCCATTGAGGGATAGGCATTGTTATTTTTATTGCTTATTTTGTCTTGAGCAAATGTATACCTACATAGGTAATTTTTTATTTTTTTGTTTGATTTCCAGTTCCTTCAAAACAAATTTTTATCGAATTACCAATATATTATATTACAGCGCGTTTATAAATGTTATGTCTTTGCATTAATTTTATGACTTTGGTATGATGATTAGTTAGTATACACCATCCATTGACCGTAACCACCACACCAATACACACAGTACTTAATTGTTAACGAGAAATCCATTCATCAACAATTGTTGAACACTAGAGAGTTCATTTAGAATGGATAATATATGAGTTAGCACGAAAATGGCAACTGTATTATATAGAAGAAGAAACTTTGTGTTGGGTGTTTTGTACATACAGTACTATAGAAATGATTGCAATCTGTTAAATAGCAACAAATATTCTAGTAGTACCGGTGACATTACAAATTGATGTGACTGGTATGGAACGTTTCTCTACAGTTGAGAATTAGTTATTTTCATGTTGATTAAACATTTATTTCTACTAACTTAGCATAAACAACACAATACTGTGTATAAGTACTACTAGTAGTACTCGTACAAGCTACAGCAATTTAATTTGTTGCAATATTACTTAGAATTATTCAAACCAAACTCAATATTCATTTTAAGTACTTTGTCATGAAAGAACTACCGATGTATTTAATTAATGTTTAAAGTACTATTAACAGTACCATTAAAAAGATTTCTAAATATTAATTTGTTATTTTATTTATTGTTATAAAACGAGTACTGTATTTATTGAAACATGTTTAAAATAATAATACCGTTTATTGAAATTGTTTATTCAAAGTACGATTTTATAAATTTGTTTGTAATTTCAACTAGTACCATTTCAAATAAATTCGTTGCAAGTACTTTACAATATATAATAACACTATTATTAATGTTTAGTCATTTAGAATATGATTTACAATTACAAAACCATCCTTTATTGTTATAAAACTGGTACCACTAGTACTCTAATCCATTCAATTCCTGGTTTTTGTTTGCAGATGTACATGCGAAGAAGGATATACTGGCCAAAATTGTGAAAATGAATACATACCATGCGATCCAAGTCCATGTTTAAATGATGGCAAATGTCATCAACGTGATAAACACACATATACATGTGAATGTCCCTCAGGTAAGTACCAAATTTGCAATTGATCAAGATTAACAATTTTATTACCTTATACAGTTTCATAAAACATATTAGACATGCCAAAACAAATCACTAGAATCATTAATTTTGAATAACAAAGTAGTGTATTATATGCGATTCACACCTCTGACCAAAAAAAAAGATTAGTACTACACTGACACTCAATAAATTATTAAACATTAGAAGCGCTTACGGAAAATAACAGTTACATTATTGTGAAATGTTACAGTAGGAGGGCATAAAGCATAAAATGATTTAAAAAAAAAAATTAAACAAGAAAAGAAGTACCATTTTTATGTGGATGTGTTGAAGAGTGATTTACATTGAACGTGAAAGTTTGGACAAATAATAAAGTAACGATAAAATTATATGTTTTCATAAATAGTACTTCCCGCTGTGTAAAATGAATATATGGGTACGAAATTGTATTTTAATTAATTATAGCATATCCGTTACTTGTATACTTATATAAAAACCAGTTTTTGTTAAGATTTAACTGAAACAGTTTTAATAAACTCATTTTTCGATTGAGTACTACTACCAGTACCCAATATATATGTATGTAAAATTGTAAATCACGTTTCAAACTTACCAAATAGGTACTATTTGAACAATTGCCAAGATGTTATATGATCGAAATCATTAATTTTAAAACAAAACAGAAAAATATAGGTCAAATTCAACATTTCTTATAATAATACAAGGTAACCTTTTTGAATTTTAACAAGACACGACCTGTTACACAGTACATATATAAGTACCTTATATTACTTCCCTGTAAAACAGTTATTGGTCGTGGTTTTTATAAATTGATCACTTTTATGTAATATGTCTTTTTTTTAAATAATATATTTGTTATACTGTTAGGGAAAAAGTCTTTCCAATCAAATGCAAATTATTCTATACATCATTATCAACGTATTATATATATATGTATATATAATTTATTGATTAATTTTATAAGATAAGGAAGTGGAGTTTAATGTTTTATAAAGAAAGTTGATCTCGATTTTATTAGCATATTTTAATGTAAGAAATTAATTTTACCATACCATTAAAATTCTCATCGTTTTTAATAAAAATGGACAAGTACGGACATATACATATATGAGTGAAATGGTTGTTGTTTTGGTTTTTTGAACATTAATGTTTATATTAATTATAATTTCTGGTTTACAAAATTCGTCAATTTTTAACTGGGGATGTGAATTAGCCTTAATAAAAACTGCAACATATGCAGTTTTATAAAAACTTCTTTTATGTACAATATAGAATGATAATTTTCTGCTTTATATTTATATTAATATACATAAAATGTTATAATTATTTCAGTCATTATGGGGTCCCAACTGTTTTTATTACAGTAATATTAAAATGAATTTTATAAACATTTTATAAGTATAACATAACTTTAAACTTTATTAAAATACAATTTTTAATGTACATTTAAAATTTATATTTATATATACAAGTATAATATGTATGTATATTTCGTATTATTATACCAGTTTTTTTTTAATATTGTCTACATGGTCGCTCACTCTGTAGGTAAAATATAAGCTTGAGCTGCTTATATACCAGTTTTGAATATATAAAATATTTTTCTTGTTATAATGCATATACGTATAATATTTGCATTGATTGAAATGTAATTAAAGTTATTCCCATCGTAATATAAGATGCGAATGCAAGCTCGAGGCTATGAAATGCGAAACTATAACTTAAATATACAAGAAAATTATTGTACTCATATAACAATTAACAAATATTTTATTATGTTGTGTACAAAAATTTATAAATAAAATTTTATTGGTGCAATTAAATGTCGCAGTCAATGAATGAAACAATCAATTATTTTAAATAATTTAATTAACAAGTATGTAAGTTCAGTTTTAAAAACGTTTCGAAGTGGAACTGTACAAACGAACGAAGATGGAATGTTTTTTATTAAAAAGAGTTTTTCGGTTATATTTTATTACTCGTAGAAGAGCTTTTCGGTTAACTTTTAGTGCAGGTTTTAAAAAAAATGAACAAGAGCTTTTCGGTTGGCTTCTTTTGAATGTTTTTTAATAAAAATCGAACAAGAGCTTTTCATTTATCTTTTTCTGTGCATTTTTTATTAAAAACTTTTTGGGAAAGTTTGTTTTTGATATTTTGAAAACTAGAAAACTTTAAACAAGTTTTTGACGAAATTTTCAGTAAGACGAATCAGCCACTGGTTTTTCCCCTAAAATTTACCTATATATCCTCATACATAATATGATATTTGCTGTTAAATAATATATGCAAATAAGACCATGGCAATAAAGCTGGTTCTCACAGAAAACATATCGCCGATGGCTTTAGTGGGCGGACAGAAAAACGACGTTTTATTTTCCTCTCTTTTCCCCCTTTCAAGTACCTGCCTTCCCACTTGAAGAAATAACAACAATAACTTTACCACCACAAAGTCTGCGTTGCATGTTATGGTATCTTGAATATATATGTCCTGCAGGGTCATATTTTAGAAAATTATTTTCGAATATATGTTCGTTTATTTCAATTATTTGGATAATATTATATCTATTTTGCTTTGGTATTCGAAAATTATCTTCCCAACAACATCAACAACCGACGATTTTGTGTTGACTTTTTACTCTAGAAAACTGAAATCGTGTCGAGCGAAAGTGATAAATAAATTCATGGAAAATAAATATGATGAGATGAAGATCCTCTTTAACGATATCATTTTTGCTATCATTTTTTTATTTCGTGTTATTTATAATAATATATTATTTCCGTATTTTCGTTGTGAATGAAAAAATTTGTTGCACGTTTTTTTTTTTTGTAATATATTTATTTAAAACTAAGAAATTTTCTCTCATTGTAAAAATTATTGATTTACACATTAACATTGTTATAATTAATATTATTTTAATTAAGATGATTTCAAATTGAACAATACTGAGAACGTATCATAATCTTTGAATACATAAGAAGGAAAGTATGAGTAAGTGTTATTATTTTTTTTTTTGTGTAAAGTAAGTGGTAATTTTTGCGCGAGATTTAATAATTTCTGTAAAAGGTGTGTCAATCATTCAAAACTGCTTATTGTTTAATAATTTATTTTTTAGAACAATCATGATTTCATACAACACAAAAGAAATTCACCTTTTAATACATAATAATTCGATTAAATGATTTCAATATTTCAACATTATTGTGAAACTATGTATAGATATGTATAAATTTATAATTACATATATATATGTTGGTTTTCTCTTATTTTTGACCTTTTATGCGTACGATTCAAATGGCCGAACATTTTTTTTCCTTAATTGTTAATCGGTATTTCCGGAAGAAATTCTGGTCCATCATCATCATCATCAACAACTAGTGGACCGTCAATTTCCCACGGTATTATCAAATATTTCAGAAAATATATCAACCCTCAGAAATTGTTGATAAGAATTCTCCATCCGGGTTTTTGAATAACGAATTCTTATATTAAAAAATTTGTTTATTTAGTAAATGGCCGTTTCGGAATGTATTTTTGTATGTTGTGATAATGTACTATTAGAAAATCGTTGATTTTATGTTAGATGGCGCGGGAACCACCTGGGGATAGCACGCTTTGGATACGGTTTGTTGAATAACTGCCCAATGCCTGGGGCTACGGTCAAACGGGCCTTTTGTTCACGTTTAAATCTTCAACATTAAGAAAGATATATACGAATATCCATTGGTGTGTGGAATGGTGTAACATTATTTCACAATTTCATATTTTTATTAAAAATAAATTCATCGGCTGTGAGGCGCCGTTTGTGTCAAAATTAACTGTTTTATGTAAAAGTGTTTTTTACAAGTTTATAAAATAATTATTTGATAAAGCTGCCATTTTGTTGAAATTCTTTTCATTACACCAAAATGGTGTCGTTAATTTTTGAAATAATATTTTTTTAAAGCTGCTAAAAGTTCACAGACCTCGCAGATGATAATGAAATGTTTAATACTCTTATATATATATACTTTTCCAATAATAAGACTATTGAAATTGTGCTTGTCGTGCCTGTAAAACGCTCCTTGAATTCATATTGTAACATCATGTAAGTCATGAGTGTATGTCCACGAATATAATACATATTATACACAACAAGTTACGCGTACAAATACAAAATACACACAATATAACCATTCATTTTGTCGCACATATGCATATATACATACGAGTATATATGTATAGGAAAGAGACAATAGAATGATATAGTATTGATGTTAAAGACATGGAACATATGCTTCTTTTGAAGTGGATGACTAAAAAGCATAGCGCCAACATTATATGATTCCATCATCAATAATATGACCAATTCGTGTCTAGTTTTCAAGTTTTTAAAATTGTGTTTTTAATGTAAAAGCTTCAATGAAAAGCATATCTTGTTAGTTTTTTATCAAAATTCAAATAAACAGATGTAGATTACTGTGTGGATTTTTTAAATAAAAATGTATATTTCGACGAATTGTTTGCAGGTTTTTAAAATATCTGGACTACTCCAGGAACAAAAAAATTAAAAAAAAGACTAAAAACCATTACAGTATAATAGACTTAAATGATCGAATTATAATAACAAATTTTATTTACCTACGATAGGTACTAATCTTTATTGTTATCAAATGCAAAAATTGCAAATTTATGAAACTGGCTTGTGAGAACATGTTCGATGTGCAATTTTTCGTTCTAATTTCTTTATTGAGAAATTCATCCATTAAAAGTGATTGTTTTCTATATGTACATAAAATCTTTCTAATGTGCTGTTGTTGCATTGTTTATAAATTTATTAAAAAAATAATACTGTTATTAGCATACAATTATTTATATTTAGAAATTTATACGTATATGATATATGAGATTACTTTTTTTTAAATTATTATGCTGTTTATGTTTTGATTAAATTTGTACTGTGCCTTAAGATTTCTTGGAACAGATTGTAATTGTGAAAATTTAATGAAATTGCACTTTTATGTAATGTAATATTTGTACAGAAACAATTTTTTCATATAATGAGCCACTTCCTTTAAATTTTAAAAGCATTGCAGTTAAATACAAATTGTTTTTACACAGGATTTCGTGGACAAAATTGCGAAGAGAACATCGACGATTGTCCTGGCCATTTGTGTCAAAATGGTGGCACATGCATCGATGGCATCAATTCGTATACGTGCCAATGTCCTGCCACATATACCGGCCAACATTGTGAACAAGATGTGGATGAATGCTCATTACGGCCATCAGTATGCCAAAATGGAGCCACTTGTACGAATAGTATTGGTGGTTTCAGTTGTATATGTGTTAATGGATGGACAGGACCGGATTGTTCGGTCAATATTGATGATTGTGCGGGAGCGGCATGTTTCAATGGGGCCACGTGCATAGACCGTGTCGGCAGTTTCTATTGTCGATGTACACCAGGAAAAACCGGTAAGAATGCAATGATGTTGGAATTTTTGTTTTTGGAGGAGAATGTTTAAAAAAAAAAAAATTTGCGTGCATCTTAAAATTATGTATAATTATTGGTAGCAGAGGTCAATTTCATACAACGATGGATGTTCTCAATCTAGTTCCAACAAATTGAACTCTGCTATAACTGGAATGCTAATATGCGTATATTAAAAGGAAAATTTGTTAATATGTGCTCAAAAATGCTCATATTCAATAATACTCGTATAATTAAACAATTTTAATTTATGGTAGACTGTTAGCATTCTAGTTAAATATATAGTTCGATGAGTAATTTTTATGTCAAAATAATTTAAGAAAATCAACGATTAAAACATTTTTGTATAATATGTAAATATTGAGAAAATTTACTATAGTTTCTCACATTTTTATTTTTGAAAACAGGTTTCTGTATAACAGAAATGATTCGTTTTCCTTGAAATGTGTATATTATGTATAAAAATGAACATATTATTACTTTATATACGCCTTCGAATCACCCTCTAAAGAAAATTGTATTCAAATTGTCATTTAGAGTAGAAATTCCTGGCGACTGTTAGCATTCCAGTTAGATATATAGGTCGACGAGTAATTTTTATGTCAAAATAATTTAAGAAAATCAACGATTAAAACATTTTTATATAATACGCAAAGATTGAGAAAATTTACTATAGTTTCTCACATTTTTATTTTTGAAAACAGGTTTCTGTTTTATAGAAATGATTCGTTTTGCTTGAAATGTGTATATTATTATGTATAAATGAACATATTATTACTTTATATACGCCTTCGAATCACCCTCTAAGGAAAATTGTATTCAAATTGTCATTTAGAGTAGAAATTCCTGGCGACTGTTAGCATTCCAGTTAGATATACTCGTATAGTTCGACGAGTAATTTTATGTCAAAATAATTTAAGAAAATCAACGATTAAAACATTTTTATATAATACGCAAAGATTGAGAAAATTTACTATAGTTTCTCACATTTTTATTTTTGAAAACAGGTTTCTGTATAATAGAGATGATTCGTTTTGCTTGGAATGTGGATATTATGCATAAATGCAATTTTAAATATATATTATTATTGCTTTATGTACACCTTCGTATCATCCGATAAAGAAAATTGTAATAAAATTGTTTTTTAATCAACTTATACACAAAAAAAATTGTCTTATGTTAAATTGTCATTTATTTGAAATTAATATCGTTAAATGAACATAAATATAAATTGCATAAAAGGGTGTATATTTATTATTTTGATTGCTTTTACTGGTTATGCAAACTAAGCAATTATATGGGTATGTAAAGTTTCAATGAAGAAGAAATATATATGCACATTTTTTCTTGATTATAATTGCTACATATACACGGATTATATTTAATTTACTCAACAAGCATATTTATTTAAATTGTCTTTTTTCCTTTTTTAAATTTTTAGTTTGTACGAACTTGTTTTTCAAGTAGATAGAAAAACATTTCTTATAAATTTGATAAAATTAAATAAATATTCAACTATATAGGTATATTTATCAAAATCATAAATAAACACACGGTTCTTTTTTTTTCGGTAATAAACTAGTTTTTTCAATTAAGAAACGAAATTAGAGAAAAATAGAAACTAAATCCAATCTAATATTTTATATAAGACGAAAAATAATCAACTTTCACAAAAATTGCTTGTTTCCATTAAAACGAAAATGATTTTCAGGTCTTCTGTGTCATTTGGATGATGCTTGTACCAGTAATCCGTGCCATGCAGACGCCATATGTGACACAAGTCCCATAAATGGGTCGTATACTTGCAGTTGTGCAAGTGGCTATAAGGGAGTCGATTGTTCTGAAGACATTGATGAATGCGAACAAGGTAAAAAAAACGTTACATCATTAAGTATTTTCGAAAAAAAATTTATACACTCAATAATTACACGCCAAAGTGTATCTAAATTGTTTGGACAATAAAATTTTTTCCTATATTTATATTATAGTCAATGATTCGTTATAGTTTATGGTACTTTTTTTTTTTGATGGAATTTTGTCGGTAAAATTAACTCTGTAAACTATTATGTAGATTTTTCTGTAATGTGTTTTTTTTCCTGTGTTGTATTCTAATATAATAAAAATTGGATGAAAAGAAGACCGCTTGTATATTGTATACTTTAAATTAATGTTTAATCAATTGAAATATTTTTGAACTTTGTTCTATGCATGCAATCAAGTTTTAAATTTGTATCCCCTTGAACCTGAATTATTAGAATATCAAATGTTTTTTTTATTACGAATACAAATTTTACGGTTTTAAAAATTTTATAATAATTACACTGTTTGATTTGTAATGATAATTTATATATTCATAGATAGATTGATAATAAAATGAATAGTTTGTCTCTTTCTATTTTTTTTTCTATTCATTTTGTTAATGTTGAAATAAACTGGACCAATTAATTGGTCTCTTCTAGCTATATACATATACATATATGATGTAAAACTAGTTTTGTTATGTATATCCTTGTTGGGAATTAATTGAAAAATTTATATATAAATTTATTAAAGTGTACAACAAAGATAGATATATAAATAAATATATTAGATAGGTTGGGAAAAATCACATTTAATGTTTTACGAGAATATTATTCAAATTTCCTTTCTCATTATTTATTACCGTATACATAATAAATATTATAAAAATATTATATGTAGTCGTATATAAGACCCATTCTCTTTTATATAATTATATAAATTTTTTGAAAAATTTTCGAAAATATTTTTTTTTGTCAATTTTCAGTGACCTTAATTTGTCTTCACCATTAATTATTATTTAATATTTCTGTTTTCTATTTCTGTCTGTAATTTTCTAATTAATAATTGTTTGTTATACTGGTCTTTATTTTTAATTAACAATTAAGAAAATTAAAAATAAAACAGTTTTGTGCAACATACTTATATGGATTTCCTTTTTTTTACCCAAGTGGGTTACGATTCCGGTGTTATTATGGACATAAGAGTCACTTTTTTCCATTTTCAAAAATACTTAAAAGTAAATTTACCTTTCATTTTATTATAGAAACTGTATACATATTTGTTACAAAAGCTGCAGTTAATTTAAATGAAATAATGGCAAAGAGTAAATATTTGCGCCATTTTAATTATTTTAATAAAACTAGCAATAATTTACTGTATAAAGAGCTCTATTACTCTTGTCTAGTAGCCTTTCTATGTAACTAAATATTAATATAAGTTAATAAACACGTATTTTCTTTGCTTTCAACAATATTTATAAATTAGTTGACATTAATTTGCATGGACGTGCTCGACAAGGTAGCAAAATAATTTTTTTTTGATTTTATTTGAATCGCCAAGTTGTTTCTATGTCTGTATAAGCAACATTGTGTGGCTTCTGCGTATACAAGACTGCACACCAGAAGCTCAAGAGCACAAGTAGGCACTAACTCTTGAACAGTTTTATGGTAAAACGTCCATTTATATTTCTTGCATAACTTGTTTCTTTGCTTGCCGTCGTTGTCATCCAAATAATTACGATTTATCTTTACATTCTTTTTTTATATGTATATAAAGAAGGGATTAACGGACCAAATCACGGTCATTGATTAGATGTTCACGAATCAGTTTTTGTTTTTATATATAAAAAAATGTATCGATTTTTGCAGGTTCACCATGCGAACATGATGGAATATGTGTGAATACACCAGGAAGTTTTGCATGCAATTGTACACAAGGATTTACAGGACCAAGATGTGAAACGAATGTAAATGAATGCGAATCGCATCCGTGCCATAATGATGGCTCGTGTTTAGACGATCCTGGAACGTTTCGATGCGTTTGTATGCCAGGTAAGACGAAGAACAGAAAAAATCGGTTCAAATTTACCAATATTTATCGTAAATAAACGAATTTTAAAGGAAAACTAGTGGAAATATCAATTTTTTTTGAAAAATGTTTTTTTAAATCAAAAGTTACTAACTTGTAGCGGGAAAATTCATAACAAACAAAGAAATCTGTATTTTTGAAAACCTCCGAACACTGCCGATTGTTTTTTGGCTCTTGACAGCAAATTTTAGCGGGAATTGCAATTTTATTTATATTATTTTATAAAAATAGAATGATACATTCTAAATTTGTGAAAAACTTCAACGTTTTGTTTATTTTATTTGAAATGCATTTGTTGGCAGTATTAATGCAATTTATGTAGTTTTTTGTAGTGGTCTCTTCAAGGATCACCGTTGATTTAGTAAAACTGTAGGTGTATATCTATAAATATGAATATGAATGGTGAAAGGCCCCTTAATATTATACACTATTATGTTGTCGTAAATTTTTTTTCTACACAACAATATTTGCACTTTATTTAAGCGCAACCAAATATAAATACCAAACCATGAAAAGAGCGCTTTCTTTGTATTATTTTTTTTTTCTTTTAACAATTTTTATGTAAAATTGTATAGGCATTTATGGTCAAACAACAAAACAGAAAATGGGGCCATTGAATGTTTTGTTAATTAATTTTTTCTACTAAATTCAATTACTTTAAATTGAAATTGTTTTTTTCTTTTTTATTATTTTCAATATTATTTTGTTATCGTTTGTAATTAAATTATATTACATTGTATTAAGTATTAATTAACTGACAAAAACTTGGTTAAAACGATATACCCAAATCTAGAAACATTGATTACTAGTACCGCCAATCGATACAGATCAAGAAATCACTTTATGAACTCATATTTTCTGATTTAATTAAGAAGAATGCAGTTCATTATTATATATAGACTTCTTGATCATTATTATAAACAAATAAGTGGGAAAAAATATTAACAAAAAAGAAGTGCATGTATACAAGGTGTTTTACAATAACGTATCCATTTAGGGATTTTACAGAGATATATTTTGATTATTATTATACAAGTTTAAGGAAAAATTTTTTAAATAAAACTTGAATTAAAAGTAAATGTCCACCCCTACATTTCTAAAAAGTGGATTCACCCTTCTTATATATCAAAAATGGTGGATTGATTGACACTATATACATATCTCTAAAAAGGTGAATTCACTCTCTATATCTCAAAAAAGGTGGACACTCTCCTTATATCTCATAAAAGATGAATTAACACTTTTTATATCTCGAAAAAGATGGATTCACACTTAATATCTCAAAATGGTGGATTTTCGTCCGTATATATCTTTATTAAAACTGCTTATTTACTTTTCTTATATCTCTATAATGGGGGATACACACTTTATCCCTAAAAAAAGATGGATCCATTTTTTTGATATCTCACAAAAGATGGATTCACACTTAATATCTCAGAATGGTGGATTTTCGTCCGTAGATATATATTTTTATTAAAAATTCTTATTCATTTTTTTTATATCTCTATAACGGTGGATACACCTTTTCTGATATCTTAGAAAAGATGGATTCACACTTAATATTTCAAAATGGTGGATTTTCGTCCGTATATATCTTTATTAAAAATGCTTATTTACTCTTCTTATATCTCTATAATGGTGGATGCACACTTTATCCCTGAAAAAGATGGATCCATGTATCTGATATCTCAAAAAAGATGGATGCACACTTAATATCTCAAAAAGAGATTTACATCCGTGTATACGTATCTTTATTGAAAAGGCGTTTTCACTTTTTTTTATATCTCTAAAATGGTGGATATTCATTTTATATCAAAAAAGATGGTTTCACACTGTTTATGTCTCTGAAACGAACTATGAATAAAATTCTGTCGTAATTTTGGATCACTCTGTATAGTATGTAAAAGAATGAAGTAATATTTTGTTGCTATTATTGTTTATTGTGGGAGTTGTTATAATGGCAGGTGGTTTAAATAAAAAAATAGTAATAGGCGTGGTTCTAAACAACAACACAAAGAATATGTGCACGATTATTTTCGTATATACATATACATAGAGAGAGGAGACGCTTAAGAAACCTATTAGAAAATAGAGAAATGAATAGAGGAGAAAGAACTAAAGTGCATGGAAACTAATACATATGTATAATATAAATGCAACATTTGCATGAAACCGTTAAACAACTATTATCATTATTTACAAGTTTATTATTACTATTAACATTTTAAACTTAAAAAGTTTACATTGAATTTAAATTGTAATGCATATAAATTTATAATAATAGACCAGAGATGATAAAAAAAATATAAAAATTGGTAAAATTAATAGATTGAGAAGAGAATTGATTTTATTTAACAAAAACGTAACAGTTAAATGTTAATTCGATAGAACAAATTGTGATTTACATTCTTTTACTGTTACAAAGGTTTTTTTTTTATATATTTTAATAAAGGGTTTCTCTATTCATCTCAATTTGAATGAAAACTTTCAAATATTGCTGTATTTCGTAATAAATTACAAATTAAATCAAAGGAAATATATATTAAAAAGTTGTAAATTAATAAAAACACGTTGTTCCAGTTGTTAATATGTAGTTCCCGTTGACCTGTTCGCTTTTTAAATCAATTAAAATAATAATTTCTCATCACACATAAAACACATTTGATTAGAAATTAATAATTTATTATTTGTTTGATAGGTTTTACTGGTACCCAATGCGAAATCGACATAGACGAATGCAAAGAGAAGCCCTGCTTAAATGGTGGCATTTGTCATGATTTAATCAATTCATTTAAATGTACATGTGCGAATGGTTTCACTGGTTCACGTTGTCAAATCAATATTGATGATTGTATATCGGATCCCTGTCGTAATGGTGGTACATGCCATGATTCAATAGCCGGCTATACGTGCGAATGTTTGCCCGGTTTCACTGGTTCATCATGTGAAACGAACATCAACGATTGCCAATCATCACCATGTGTACATGGTGAATGTATTGATGGTGAAAATAGTTTCAGTTGTACATGCCATCCCGGCTATACTGGTTATTTATGTCAAACACAAATCAACGAATGCGAATCGAATCCGTGCCAATATGGTGGCCATTGCCAAGATTTAGTAAATAGTTATCAATGTATATGCAAAGCGGGCACATCTGGACCAAATTGTGAAATTAATGTTAACGAATGCTACAGTAATCCTTGCAGAAATAATGCCAAATGTGTTGATGGTATTAATAGGTAAGATAAACATTTTATTTATATTGTTATATTGTATAGATAATTTAATAAATTTTGGTATAATTTTCTTTTCCATGACTTTTCCAGCGAATTTTATCCGTTTTATGCGTAAGTGGTGATTTTTAATAAACGTGTGTGCAATTATTATTCTTTTTGCATGAAATTTTTATATCGTTTCTTTTTATTTTTGGTGTTTTTGTATGCATGTATTCAAGAAGAATAAAACGTGATGAACAATTTTAATTTATTAAAAATAATTTGAATTAGTCAATGATTCATTTTAAGCATACCTACTATAAATATACATACTCGCATATAATTTAATTTTACGATTGGCGAAGCTGTAAAAACTTACAAAAAAAAAATAATTAACTAACGGATATAGTTATAAAACTGATCATATATCTTGATAAATTAATTTTAATCAAACGAAATTTCGTTCAGTGTTTTGGAAAAATTATTGCAGTTCTTAAAGAACATCTCCAGTTTCTTATTTTAAATAATAACTTTATGGAAAGTTTGAAAATACTGTACTACTTAATGTCAGATGCAATAAAAATTCACTTGTAATTGTAATTATTACTTACCAACATTTTTATACCAATATTTTTTTTAATTTGGAATATTTTGTTAATATTTGTCAAGTATTCCGTTAATAATTCGTTAATATGGTCAAAATCGTACATTCATCTTTGTTTACACTGTGATTCGTTATTAACGCAATCTCCAATTTTCACGTTAACATTTTCCATTGCAGCTACACATGCGAATGCATCCCCGGCTATACGGGCCGTCACTGTGAAAACGACATCGACGAATGCGCTTCAAATCCATGTGCAAACGGTGGCGTATGCATTGACCTAGTTAACGGATTCCGTTGTGAATGTCCAAAAGGTTATTACGATGCACGTTGTTTAAGTGATGTGGACGAATGCAAATCGAATCCATGCAAACATGGTGGCAGTTGTGAAGATGGTGTCAATCAATTCATTTGCCATTGTTTGCCCGGCTATGGTGGTAAACAATGTGAAATTAATATCGATGAATGTGCATCGAATCCCTGCCAACATGGTGGTTTGTGCCACGATCATTTGGCATCGTATACATGCGAATGTTTGGCCGGTTATGCTGGCATCAATTGTGAATCGAATATCGATGATTGTGCCGTAAATCCATGCAAGAATGGTGGTTCTTGTATTGATTTAGTTAACGATTACAAATGTGTATGTGAATTACCATTTACTGGACGACAATGTACGGAAAAATTAGATCCATGCGCTCCAAATATCTGCAGACACAATGCTAAATGTAAACCGAGTTCGAATTACAAAGATTTCGCATGCACATGTGCCGTTGGATATACGGGCCGTTTATGTGAAACGGATGTGGATGAATGTGCCGTTTCGAAACCGTGCCGTAATGGTGCCACTTGTGTCAACACCAACGGATCCTATCATTGTTTGTGTGCCAGAGGATACGAAGGCAAAGATTGTTCCATCAACACCGACGATTGTGCATCATGTAAGTTTCTTTCAATTTTTTCCTCAATGAGCTAGTTGCACATTTTTTTTTTTTATTCTTTTAATGTAGACGATATACTTACGTATTTTTCATATACTTTTTTCAACGTACAATAGTTTTTTAAAAAAGAATGTAAAAACGCAATTTTGACATTTCAATTATTTTCTTATTACATTGTGACGTCAATAAGTAAGAAACTTCCGGCGGACCGGAAATGACAGTTTGTTTATAACATAACCTCAATTGTAGTTTTCAACTTTGGTACAATTAAAAAAATAAGTTTTTATTTAAACTGTTACCTACAAAAATAGTGACAAAACGATGTTTTATTCCATTGTATAACAACAAATTGTCGTTTTATTTGAAAAAATTGTAAGGAAATCTTGTTTCACTGCCTATGTTTACGCCAGACAGTAAGATCTTTACATTGGTGTCATTTTCTAGTATTTCGCGCGATTATCACTGATTGGCTATTGTAGTCGATGTGATGGCGGTGAAAAATAGTACGTTTGAAATGA
>SSSI01006594.1:0-11204 GCA_004796505.1 Oryzaephilus surinamensis
GATAATTCGTACTAAGGTCCATTCATTTAGGGAAGAAAAAAGTGATTCTTGAACTTCATTGGCCAGCTTCCACGTGATTTAATTTTTTTAAATTTTATTTGTCGAAAGCACGGTAATAAGGTGGAGCTAATAACTCCAGTTTACAGTGCCAAAATGTATTAGTAATTGATGTTGCAACCAACAAACCACGACAACTGTCATTTAAATTGTCAAATTGTCAATTTAATTCGAATTATTTGGTTTGCAGAACTTTTATTTCTTAACTTATTCATAAAATGAGTGTTTTAATTGCAAAAGGTTCATATACATAATCATAAATTAAATGCTTCAAGACGTAAGTAAAAATATAATATTGTTTTATTTTGTATAAAATATATTTTGTGAAAAAATTCATGTGTTATAGGTATTGGCAAGAAAACAGTTTTTTGAATATATACCTACGACACTTTGAAGAGATGCAATGCAATTGCAATGAAAACTTCGTATTAAAGGAACCGCAACATTCAGAGACATAAATGTATATGTAATAGAACATTAAAAAACATTCATATTTTTAGGATATTTATACGCGGATATTTATATTTATTGGCGATATACCTAATAACCATGAAGAAACTCAAATTTCTTAAAGCAGAAGTATTTTCTGATTCATAAATTCATTAGACCACAAAACGACTAAATGTAATAAGATTTTTAACATTTGTGTTTTAGGTATATACTAATTTTACATTAACATTTACAGTCAATAATTTGGTTTTAAACTAAAATTTAATTAAGAAAAAACCAAAATCGGATTGCAATTTCTTTTATAACCTCAAAAAAAAAAACGCCAGAGCCGTGCAGAGTCCAAGTCGCCAAATAAAGTTAAATTTACAAATAAAAATGATATTTAGCAAAAACCCGACAAGATGAATTAACTAAACAAATTAATGTGTTTTAAATATATTAAATACTAATTTTTTCAGAAAAACAGTCAAATACATACATATACATAAGTAATCTGAAGCGCTTTCAAAAGGAAAACATGTTTGTTTAAGGTTTTAACAATTTTTAAACAGATTTTTGCATACTGAAAGTAATAGAAATAAGAGCAATGCCTTTTTTTGCAAGAACAAGTAATTTAACGATGAACAAAATAATTTACGTTCATTTTATCTGTTGATGTCCACATTTATTACTGTAACAAGATATAGGACCTTATATTATGTTATTTGATTAATTTTATCTATTAATAATAAAAATATATACAATTAATAGTATTTTTAATAATGTGTTTTAAATATATTTTAATATAATTTCCGAATGTTCAATATTTTTGTTTTAAAATTTAAAAAAATTATGCAATTCACAATTCTGGGAAGCATTGTGGCAAATGTATGCAATTACTAGATTATTTAGTTGAGTAAAAAAGACTTCATTCAAAATGGCCGTTTTTTCTTCCCTATCTGAATCCACTGTAGGTCTTTTTTTCAAATTTATTGGATTTCATTGAATGAAAGTGAATTCATACCAGACTATACAAATTTTTTAATTACATTTATAATAATAGAATTACATATATTGTTTTCTATTTAAAACATTTAAATGCAATAATAAATAAAAACGAGAATTGAATAAAGTTATTTTTAATTAAATTACAAACAGAGCGTAAATATAATTAATTATATAGAAAGTGCCCATTGTAATTAGATGTACGTAAGAAATAATAATATCCTAAATCTTTTTTCAATTACATATGTATGTTACAAAGTTACAAAAATTTAGTGTAAATAGTAATGAAGCATTACGACAATGATTGCGAATGTCAAATACGGTTTAAAGGATATTAAACCTTTTTTAATCAATTTTCATATATTTAACATAAACAAACGAAAAAGATAAACATATTGTAACAATAAAAAATTGTTTCTGTATATTTGTGTGAGAAATTGTGTTAATGTCATGATCATGAAGAAATATGATGTTTATATTATGAGAAATATATACAGTTTATGAATTATTTACAAATTTAAATAAAAGTGATGAAAAATAGTCTACATTTTCCATACAGTAGTAACTGGTTTCGCAAGAAATTCGTCTGTAGTCAGTTTGTACTATTTTTTATTACAAAGATAAATAATTTATTTTGTAAACAATCCATCGGATGATTTGCATATAAGTCAACTTTACAATATAAAGTGCATATTTTCTCATCATCAACAAACACACCTTTGGAATAATCTATTACTTAAATTACTTGCACATTCTTTTGTTAATAAGAATCCGTTACATTGTAGTTAATTTATTATTATTTTTATAAAACAACTTTCTTTCGTTTCTTATTCAAGACATTTTATTTATTTATGCGTTTTCCCCTGAAATAAGAAAATTCGCCTGTCTGTTTAATCAAGACTAAACTTGTTAGTAAATAATTTGCCGCTACAACAATTTTCAGTTAATTTTCATAGAATAGCTTCAAGGGATGTTAGTTGATATGATAGCAAATATTTACCAGCAGTTTATTTTAATATTTTTGCAAAAATTCCCATCATTTCAGTAATACGTTGCAAAATTTCATCATGATGAATGTTTGTTTGTATTTTTTTCAAACAGAAACATTTCAAGCCTACAAAATTTATTTCTGTGCCCTTGTATTTTATTTGGAATTTGTCTACCAGTTCACTGAAGTCATAATGTACAGTTTTATACATGAAACTTTAATGTCCCATAACAATTTCACGATTTTTCTCCATATACACACCCAACAGTCCCATCTTATAATGGTCACATTTCAAGATTTATGTTAGTTTTTGCTCTATTTTTACTCGTGTGAAAAAACTTACATTCCATTTTCTATTACAGCGTGTATTTTCTTTTTATGGCAGTTAAAAGGAGAAAATCTAAAGGTCTTTTGTGAAAATTGTGACACTTGAGAACATTTTTTCATTATGCATAAGAAATGTCTTTTATTGGCACAATAATTGCATTGTGAACTACATAATTACAGTTATATGCATTATAAAAGAACTGATAAAGGCTGTTAATTCGATCACGTGCAAATTCACACGAGTATCATATGTAAGAATTAACGGGATTTTTAGTCACAGGACCGGCTGATGTAAAATTTTTATATTTAAATTCGATTAGCAGTAAATTACTAAATATAGCATTAATGTGAAATGCGAGCAAGAAGATGTAATTAAAACGATAACATCATTCATAATTCATTTTAATCTAATAAAATTGTTGAAATTCCATAGTTAAGTTGTTAAATTGTTAGAAATATTGCTTTCAAGGATAAATTATTGTTTCATATTGTATCTACCTAGATAAACAATATTATAAATAAATTTATATTGGATAAAACTACCTAAAAAGCAGTATTTAATGTTTATTTACTGGATACTAGATATTAATTATTCTAATAAAGAGTTTACAGTAGAAAATGTTCCATAATTTATAATGCAAATAAAATTAGCATTATGGTATTTAAGTAAAATTTTTTATATGTTCATAAAATGGCTCGTTAGAAAAATCCAGAAGTATGAAACAAATTTATTGCATACTAAAAACTTGTCCAATTTCCATTTTCCATTTCCTGCATATAATTTGCACCTAAATTGCACATAAAATTTACTCACATATTAATAAATATAACGGAACGTTATGATTTTTTTTAATAACAATCAACGAACAGAAACAACAATCAACAATATTGTTAATAACAATATATGATTGCATGATGCGCATTAAATTTTGTTATTTACATGCAATAAATGAATACGATTTTCTAATTCTTCCTCTTTATACACATATTTGCAATGTTTTTATTGTTGTAATAATTATCGTTTCCTGTTTAATACAAATTAAATGGAAAAAAAACCACTTTCTCATCGGACCGCATTAATAACCATTCAAATGGTGATATTTTTTTGAAAAGTGTTCCACAGACCAGATTCTTAAACCGCATATACGTATTATTAAATTAATTATATAAAATAAATGACGTGTGTGTATAGAAAAAACGTAATTTCCAATTAATTAAATACCAGTATATTGTTGTGGAAAACAGCCACAACACAACAATTTAAAAATATTAACACACATTAAACAAGATTTGTATTTATAAATGGACTTTAAACAGATTATCAGATTAAATTTGCTTATAAAACCGCGCCAGGCATTATCCAATTAAATTCAATTGGAAATGTTGGTACATTTTCGAAACAAATTCATTTAAAAATTGAAAAAATTGCAGAATTGTTCGAACAGGTCGACGACATTTAAATATTGGATAAATGAAAGTACGTTTAGTTTCTGTTGTTAAAAAATGCGATGTTTAAATTTAAAATGAGTTGTCTATTTTTTTCCCTCTGGAAAAAATTCAATTTAATTTCAAGTAAATGAAAACATACGGCCATAAAGTCGCTTATTATAACAGAAGATCCTCTGTAGAGTTTTCCGGTAATAAATTTTCAACATTGAATTTCGCATTTTATGTGAAAATACTCCGAAAAAGCCACTAAAAGAGATTTACAATGAGACAACGTTATGCAATCAAATATTTTATAACTATTAATTAGGAAAAAATGTATTTTCGGAAAATATTCGGGTGTTACGAAATGGCTTTTTCATTTTTATACAAATTAGATATTTAACTGCAAGTGTATTAAATTTGCAAGGCCATTAAACCCACATTTGAATACTTTCTCATAATGTTACACCTTAATAATGTATAAAACTAGATCGTGTGAAATACTAATTACTATTTTTATTTGAATATGTGTATTATTTGGTTGAATTTCTAAATTTAAGAAAAAGTACACGTCTTACAACTTTCATCATTAATGTGGGATGTTAATATTTGCTCAAAATTTTATACAAGACCACTTTCATGTATATAAAAATCCATTTCTATTCCGATTCGGCTCGTTATTAATTCTTTTTTGTAAGGCAGCATCTGCGCCCATTTAAGCCAAATAAGTTTGCAAAATGTCAAATGGTCATATTTTTCTCAGCATTTTTATGAAACTATTAAAACTGGTCATAAAATATCCATTTTAAAAATTGGACACAGGACATTTCGCTATTACAATATCGTTAAAAATTTCCCCTTTTTTACACACAAAACGACCTGCAAATCTTTTTACATCAACAACAAAAAAGGAAATTAGTTTATTAGACTCAACCCTAAAATTAACCCACATTCAGTCCATTTACATAATGGGATCGGCGCAAATTGAGTGTCTTTTTGACTATTTCACGATAAACGCATAAATTCGTAAAATATTGACGAGCTTCAAGCCTTGAAACTTTGGAACTTCAGTTCATTTGCTCGATTAAAACCCTAATAATTGGATTTACTTGGTTCGTCATGTACTATGACCTCAAAAACAATGAAATATGACCTAATTTGCAGCATATATACAAACGCTAACCTTTGGAGTTTAAATAAATATAGAATTTGCTATGTAAATTTACATTACAATGTAACATGAACTGCAAATAGTATTGTTGATAGTTTATTGTTGATTAAATAAATTAACTTGATGAAAATCATATGACTTTTTATTAATAGATAGTATTTGTATGCAGTTATTTAGATAAAAATACCGTTTTTTTAGAACGTATCAAACAGGTTGTGTTAATTTCGTAATTTACCACCCATGAGCAGGTATTTTATGCTATTAAGACAAGTTGCCAAAAGTAATACACCTACAAGCCAAATCCGACTAGAAATGTTAAAATTTATTGAACAATTCTCTGAATCACAAAGTTCATTTTGGCTGTAAAAAAATTCTCGTCACCATTGAACGTAATTAACGTCACCAGAAGACTATTTTCAGTTTATGGTATTAGTTTACAATGTTATTTTTGAGACAATTTAACCCAGATGTTTTGCATATTATAATATGCAATGTGTTAGTTATTTTAAACGTTTTAATGACCGTTTTATATTATATACAAATGTACGCAAAAAGCTCTTAGTCGATTATCGAAATTTGCTTAATAGACTAGAATCATATCAGTTCTTAAAATATAAACAGACATATTGTGAATCATCGTGTTTAATATCAAATCCATTCATTCCATACTTTATTATGCCATTTCAATGGGTTTCATTATAGTATATTATTAAAAGTGCAAAATATACTGTTTTTGTGCTTTGGTTAATATTTTTTGAAAAATTCTGAAAACAGTAACTTTTATTTTAAGAAAAAGCATGTGGCAACACTGACGTCTGTCAAAATTTGATAATCGGACTACCACTTGTATAAAAAAAAATCCCTAGCAAAAATCATTTACTTTTGATTTATTATTAAACGCTTCTGCGTTTCATAATGAGTTCATTACTAAACCGAAGTACAAAAAGTCAATTAGCTCATGTGTAGAGAGGCTTTTTATATAAAAAATAAAATTCTGCAGACAATTAGTGTCAGAGAATTTCGGTATGGATTTTATTACATATTTGAATTAATCATTTGCGAGTGAAGTGAAGGTTATTAATTGACTGGTATATTTTTAACAAAAATTCATTATTATAGATGAGTGCAGCTGGCTTTAAATGAATGCTTCAAGGGCAACTTCTGCTTCAAGTAATTCGAATAAAACATAAAAGGGCATAAAATGCTTTATAGATTCGATTTCTTTTATTACGTCCACTATTCAAAGCTCGTTTATTTAGAAAAACATAATTTTTCAGGACATAGTCTAAAGTGCCGGTGGACTTTATAATCCGTTTTCGCGTCCTTGGCATTTCAATCTCCTTCGGTCTTTTCTTGAATGGATAATTCTTCAATTGAACATATTTTTCATTATATGCATCTTCAATTGCCCTTTTTTTAATAAGTAATATTTATTATCCTGTTGCGGGCAGCTGTACCCAACTTGTGACCTCTCACATAAAACAGTTGGCCAACGAATTTCTTGTCAACACATTCAGTTTCTTCCAGCCAAATTTACGTACTAACAATTCCAACCATTTTTATCAATACCGTATTAGTCACACACGAAATACTTGTACCCACGATAACACACACAATTACAAATAAATAAAACAATTACATGATAAATATTACGAATAATGAATACTTATCTGGCCATTTGCAATCCCCACTAAATTCATTGGCCACACTGTGGCCGTTCGCCGTGCGATGGCGTTCAGTCTGTTCTCAATGTTGTAGAATGGTGGATTGCAACAGCCTTACATTGGGTTTATTTTTAATAAAATTACTGTGTTACTGTTAATTGTGTATGTTGTGTGTAAAATTCATGTAAAATGTGTGACTGACAGTGTTGGAGAGTTTTGTGTAAATGCTAAACAAGACATAATATAGATTAAGAAAAAATATGTACTGGATTTGACAGCGTCCTCAAAGCAGGCCTGCCGTCACAAATATCAAGTTAGAAAGTTAGTATTTACTTCCATTTTCCATACAAATATATTTTTTATATATTTATATCCCAAATTCCTAAATCCCATATTGATTACTGTGTTTGTTACGAAAAATCTGTGATTTTTTTGTTCCAGTCAATTAGACTTGTGAGGCACACCCTTAACATGGGGCATAAAAGCCAAAATTGATGTCCTAAATAAAAACTAGTTCTTTGACTATTCATTTATTTAATATGTTACATTATCCTTTTATGTTCAACAATGTTTATTGCTTAGTTTGTAAGAATATGGGTTAATGTTGGTAAGTACCATAAAAATGGATTGTTTACTCAGATTCTAAGAAAACAGTTGTGATTTTACTCAGACTGGGTGACTAAAGCTTAAACACCTACGAAAAATCGCTAATAAGCCGATTAAGATACTTGGAAAACGATTTAATGCATTTTGTTGAATCGACAGTTCGTTATCGTTATAGAAAATGTAAATAAACTTTAAAATATATCTCGATAAAAATAACGCATTTTTATATAATTGTTATCTTGAAAAAACATGATAAAATTATTCCATTTGATTCCAAAATACACACAAAATCTTTTGGTTTTATGTCCATATTGTTATGCCATTTCCATGGCAACAAACCCTAAACTGCCCGCTAAATTTTAATCAACAATGGCATAAATTGTCAATAAAATCCGTAAATTGTGTAATGTTTTAATTTTTTTGTAGGACTGTATAAAAATTCTGCAACGAATCCTCAATAACATATTTAAAAAAAAGAATAATACAATAGAAATTATTTGTATGAACATTTTCATGGCAATTCTTCATTGCAATTTGAACATGATATGATTGAAGGGTACAAAAGAAGGCACGAAAATATAGCAGCTGTTATTGTGTAGAATGAGTGGTGTGGCCCCAACGACTGCGGGCTCTGTTGCGCCCCAACAGGCCCATCTGAAACGACAAAAACTAACGACCTGTCGAGATAATGTACCATCTGTGCATGGCAGACCGAATGCATCTCTTAACACGAAAACCAGATTGAGCAACCATCAAAGGAATCTCAGTTTAGATTTCAGGTAAGTGTAAGAAAAAATCAATTTGATTATTATTCCAGTAAACTTGGAGAACCTTGCAAAAATATTGTTTTTAGCATGAAAATAGTTTTGCAAAGCATAGGGGAAAGGTGTTTGAAACGTGCAAACAATGTTCGTGGAAGTTTTTATTGATATATTACTGATAAAATGTATAAAACACGAAGTAGTATTGTATATATTTTTATTTTTCAAGGTGACACATACTCGTTGTTTCGAAAATCCATTTAAGTATTATATTATCTCTAATTAAAAATGGAGAATCTTATATTTAAAGGCATTTTATTATTTGGAGTGCAGTAAATTGTTTTATTGTAACATTAAAGTTAAATGACTTATAAATTTGAATGAAACAATAACAAAACAATGAATTAAATTGTCTTTTTCTTAACAATATAATACAGCATAGAATTGGAAATTGTTTTGGCTCTGTTTCCGTTCTCGGACAATAAAAAATTAACATTATTTAAATAATAAAACGAGTAGATTAGAAGTTTATGTCTGTATAACAGGATTAGAAGATTGGGGAATGAAAAAACATGTCGTAAAACAGGCCCAAGTCTGTATTTTTTAATAATGTTATAAATAAAACATGACACGAACGAAAATCAATAAAAGTAGCTTAAAATTCTTGAATTATCAATAAAGTTATGTGGATGATGTAGTTTTGGAAACCTTCAGATCTGCGAATTTTTTCTCAAGGTTTCTAAAATTGAATTAGTGTGAATTTAGGAAGTAAAAGGTTTCTTCAAGGTTTACATTTTAGTTTTTAGAGGGTGTATACAAATTGAACAATTATATATTGTTTGGTTGCAATATGTTGTATTAAATGATTACGAAAATGGAATTTATGGAATTTCTGATTACTCCAATTACGCTTTAAAGTTTAGAATTTTATCAATAGCTTGTCCTCTATTCTATTGAAAACAACCAAACAAACATAAAATATAAAGAATTTATGATAGATATTAACTCGGATATTAATAAAATACATACAGATTTATTTAGGATTGGGTCATAATATTTTCAAAGTGGTACTTGTTATACCATTATAGAAAAGTTATTGTTTATTGTGTATAAATAGAGAGTAGAAGAATTCTTTCACTGTAAAACTAATGTTTTATATGTAGGCCACACAAATGTACAATTTTTTTTTATTTCTTTTCATATCTACTAATTAAAATACTACATTTTACTCAATTAATTCACAAGACATTCTCGAATAATTAGTCAACATAATAAAGATTAATTAATGTTTAATGTGTAAACTATATATATTTTGAAAACCTTGTAAGTCTTTTGTAATTTAGTTCAATTTTGAAACAATGTACATATATATACGATTAATTTAATTTGATAAACTATTATCTGTTCTAAATATCTAATTGACATTTACGTGACTAGAAAAGTAGATTTCATTTCCACAATTAGAAATGAAAAATGTTTTGTCGTCATTTATCATACATTGAAAAGAAAAAGTATTTAATTATTTTGTCATTGAATATTTATAAAAAGCCACATATGCATCCCAAAAATAAAACAACAACAACAATATTCTCTGTAATGCTATAATTAAATTATTACTCAAAAGAAATAATCTACTCTCTTATATATATATTGCGAGTGTTAATTACAGAAAATTATAACTTCCACGTCAGCCAGACATAAATTTTAATCATGAATTAAAACTGTCTTTATTACAATATGGTTTCCTCTTTATTTTAATTCATTACATGATAAAGAATTTTATATGGAGGCGGTCAAATTCCACAACGATAATATACAGGGTGTTCCAGAATAACGTTATTCCTGAGTACATTTTAAGAAAAAAAGTCCTATAAAATCTTGTCCAACATCTCTTCGTTTTTGAGATACAGGGTGTTAAAGTTTTATGAAAAAAAAAAGGTTTTACTTAAATATTTTTGGAAATATTAGAGATATGCCTGCTAATATACTGTATAAAAAATCTTATTTAATAGGAAATTTAATAAGGAAACTTTTGTGTCTCTTGAAATTTTTCGTTTAAATGAGTCGTTTTTAAAAAAAATGCGAAAAACTTAACACGTGTCATCAATAAATCGAATTTCAAAAAACTGGTAATTATTTTGTCGATTTATTGATGACATGTGTTAAGTTTTTCGCATTTTTTTTTTAAATCGACTCATTTAAACGAAAAATTTCAAGAGACACAAAAGTTTCCTTATTAAATTTCCTATTAAATAAGATTTTTTAAACAGTATATTAACATGCAAAATAAAAAGTTCCCGGGGTGTGATTCCACCCCCACCAATAAAAAATATAGTTGGGGGCGGCCGTTTTCGTTCAAATTTGGTACAAATGTGTGCCTTAATAAATAAAACTCTTCTGTAAAATTTCATTTTAATATCTCTAATATTTTCTGAAATATTTAAGTAAAACCTTATTTTTCCATAAAACTTTAACACCCTGTATCTCAAAAACGAAGAGATGTTGGACAAGATTTTATAGGACTTTTTTTCTTAAAATGTACTCAGGAATAACCCCTTAAAATATGTCCACGTTATTCTGGAACACTCTGTATACGGACTGAACGATTCTTTATTCTGTCTTTGCAAGTGCAGAAAGTATTTGTTTGTGGTATATGGTTGTAAACAGACCTTCGAAGAATTATTGATGTCCAAAACTGTTCTATTTCGGAATACATTAATGTCAAATTTGATTTATTATGCACAACCAATGCTGTGGTAGATTATTTA
>SSSI01006597.1:0-11323 GCA_004796505.1 Oryzaephilus surinamensis
TTGAAACAAGATGTAGTCACTAGGTGGAATTCCACCTATGACATGATATCTCGAATATTAGTAATAAAGGATGCTGCCGTTTCATGTCTCGCCATTGATCAACCACGCCTGAACACTCTGTCACCAGCAGACTGGGAAATTTTGGATCAGGCACAAGAAATTCTAAAAATATTTTACGAAATATAATAAAAGAAAATAAATAGTAGTAGTGGTATGATTTTTATTATTAATATTTTACGAAATTACTATAGAAATAAGTGCAGAAAAAATGGTAACAATGTCTAAAGTTATTTTATTTATTACTTCCATGAAAAAGCATTTACAGAAGTTTCAAAATATCGAAAATCCTTCTGAAATAACAAAATTAGTAGACAAGCTTTTGTCTGAAATAAATGAAAGATTTAAGGACACTAGTTCATTTGAACTAACTGCTCAAGCTACATTTCTCGACCCTAGATTTAAAAAATATGGCTTTGCTACGGACCAACAAATTGAAGCAACTCTAAAAAATATTAAGCCCAAAATTGCAACTATTAATATAAGTAATGCTAAACTTCCAGTGGAAAAAGAAGCTACTGCTCCCTTTAGTCCGGTCAATTTAGACATACGAGATTACAAAAATTCGCACCCAGCTGAAAGTTGGTACGATTGTTCTAAACACCATCATAAATGAAATCTAAAATATCCTCAGCGATCCGACACCTGGACAAAATTTTACTCGAGGTCAAAATTTCGCGATTTTCAGCAAAACGGTAAGTTTTATCATAAAATTAGTTCAGACAAAAATTGTAGATCAAATAATTATCTACAAAAAATATCTAAATACTTTTTTTCATAAGAGCCAGACATTTAGACATTTTTTATAGATAATTGTCTGTAACTACAATTTTTGTCTGAACTAATTTTATGACGCAACTTACCCTTTTGCTGAAAATCGCGAAAAACCCGTTTACATTACTTTTAACCTCGAGTAAAATTTTTTCCAGGTGTCGGATCGATGAGGACTTTTTAGATTTTATTTATGATAGTGTTTTGAACAATTCTACCAACTTTCAGCTGGGTGCGAATTTTTGTAACCTCACTCCAATTTTTTGATCTAATTTGACCGGACTACATACCTAATCCTGAAAATAAGCAGAAATCGTCTTTTTGGGATGATTTTGACAAAACTGTAAAAAATGTTTTGGCAATTAAAAATCCTCAAGCAGCAAGTATTGTTGAAGTTGATAAATATTTGAATGAGTCTCTTTTTAAACGAACTGAGGGTCCCTTACATTTGCGGGAAGAACGGAAAAACATCTGCCCCCGACTTTATCAGTTAATGCGTCGTAGATTATGCATAGTTTCGACTTCCGTTCACTGTGAACGAATTTTTTCGAAAGCTGGTGAAACAGTGAGTAAGAAACGAGATAGATTGAAACCAGAACAAGTTGTTCAAATTTTATTTTTAAATCATAATTTATAGATTTATATTAAATATTGAGATATACAAACCTATTTGTTTTTGCTTTTTTATATAATTTTTTAATTTGTTTTTATTTAAATAAAAATCGTTTAGTTTTTGTTATAACTTAGGCATTGTTTTATTAATTTTTTTCATAATCCTCCCCGAAATACCTGATATGGACAATTGCTGAAAATAAACAACCCTTAAAATTCACCGATCTATTCTACCTGCCTATTATTCTATGAAGTTTGGGCAAGTTTGGTACTGCTTATTCCAAAACGAAAACAAGTTTAATATAACACGTACGATTAAACACGTTTTGTGCAAAATAATTTCTAAATTTGAAGTATTTGAATCCTAAAATTATTTCAGCAATATAATATTTCGCAGCATTTAAAGCTAAAAGCATTTCTTCTAAATTCCCAATTTTTTTAAGAAATAATTTCAGGTAATTTGCTTGGCTTAAAATATTAAATAAAACGTTATCTACAAAACACAAATCATCGCTCTATTTGAGGCTCCATTTTTAACTATGTACCCTGGAAATGAATTTTGCGATGTTCTTCTCGCAGCTTTCTTCACTGCTACTATCATTTATCATAGCTGAAATATAAACATACCCTTACCTGTGAAACTTCAAAAAATCATAATCGCTTTCATTTTTGGTATGTAACTGCAAAAGAAATTTATTGTCCTCTGGAACATTTCTCCAATAAATTATTCTATATTCATCGACATCGTCAAATTCAATTACTGTAAAATATTGTAGATTAAAATGAGTAAATTAAATAAAATCTTAATTAGTACACAAGATACACCAATCACTTGTTTTCAAAGATGAGCTGTAGTGTTCTTCCTTATTACCATGTAGATCAAATTTAATCCAATCTTTTTTTCCATAAATATACAAATTTCTATTCAGCAAAAACACTCCAGATACTTCATGATTTTCTTCTAACGGGTTTTCTATTATTACAAATTCACTAGACAGCATGTTTAATAGAACAGTCTGCAAAAATAAATATTGAGTTAGTAAACATTTCTACATTCAACAAAATCATTTATTAAAATATCGTAATTTGACGGTTTTTTTTGGATTTGTCATCGAAATCGTTATGAGTAATAAAGAAAATAATTTCCTTATAATAATCTTTTATGTTGAAGAACAATTTAGAAAAATATTTTCTGTACAAGAACTACCGAACTACTGAAGTACAGTAGTTCTTGGAGTTTTTTTTTTCTTTCTTCAGAAGTAAACTACTGAAGTACAGTAGTTGTAGTAGTTTAGCTACTACAAGAACTATACTTTTATATTTCAAAGTGGTTTAAACAAAATTTTATCGGAAGTGTGTCAGTGCTTTGTTTAATTAGGTTCAATGTCATCAACATTGGTTTCTGTAGAAAGAAATTTTTTAGCTTTAAATCGAATAAAAAGTTATTTTAGGAATACTATCAAACAGGACTGATTCAATAGCCTTGCTCTAATGTCGATTAAAAGAAATGTATTAAATAAAATTACTGCTTCATCCGATTTTTAGATTCAGTGATAAAAACATTTACAATGAAATCTAGAATAATCGATCTAACATACAAAGATGGGTTGATTAATTCGTGGCCTCTTGTATAAGACAATATTTTTTTTTTAATTTCTATGGTCTCATCTACAAGCATCCTGTCACTCTTTGACATTAAATTTTCATCAGATTCTGCCAAGCGGTTTTCAATTGGTGTCTTATCAAAGTTTTTATTCTTGATTTTTTAACAATATGGAGAAAATTGAAGAAAATAGAAATTCGACCCGTTGATAAAATATTTTTTATAAAAGGTTTAACACCTACAGAAGTCGAAAATGAGTTAGATTTTACGTTAGGAGAATCTTTTCCATCATTCAGTATGGTAAAAAATTGGATGGCAGAGTTCAAAGGAGGTCGTACAAGCACTCAAGATGCACCCCGTCCTGGAAAGCTGAAATTTGCTACTTCTGCAGAAATGGTCGAAAAAGTTCCTGGAAGAAAAAAACGGTCCTGGAAGATCGTAGAGTAAAATTGGCTGAGATAGCAAGACCGTGGGTATTTCTTAAAAGAACGGGCACATCATATCATTCATTTCATTTTGGGCATGAGAAAATTATCGGCAAGGTGGGTGCCGCGACTGCTTATACCCGAACAAAAGCTCAATAGAAAATGCTTGCAACTATTTAAGCGCAATGGATTTTGTGCCGTTTCATAATAGCAGATGAAACATGGATACACCACTTTACTCCAGAGACAAAAACCCAATCGAAACAGTGGATAGCAAAGTCTGAACCGGTCCCGAAGAAAGCGAAAACCTGTCAGAAGCAGAAGTTCCTTCAGGTGGAAAAGTAATGGCGACAGTTTCCTGGGATGTTAAGGATGTTCTTTTAGTTGACTTACTTGAAAAAGGAAAATGTGTAAATAGCGTATATTACGCTAACCTATTAAAACACCTTTTCCATAAAATTCAGGAAAAAGGAGCCGGCTTAACCAAAAAGAAAATCTTGTTTCATCAAGACAATGCTCCATGCCACAAATCTATTATTGCAATGGCTAAAATTAATCAGTACGATTAAGCTCGGCATAATAAAAATATTGAACTAAAATTTTGTATACGTATTGCCCTTATATGAAAGACGATCCTTATTGAAAATGGGTCCGATAGGTGTAGCCAAAAGGGCGTTAGCTTACCGCTGAAGGTAGAGAGTTGAAATTTGGTATATACCAGGTCTGTAAGTATGAAACCGGAATTTGTATAAAGGTGGCTATGTCCGCTAAACAAATGATAATCACAGCTCATAATTGTCATTTTTGTGTTTTACGAAGGTTTAACAAAGTGCTTTAATTCAAAGAAATACACATTTGGTATTACTAAATTATTTGAATACTCTTAAATATGTCAAAGTTTCTTCCTACAAATTACGATTTGCGGACAGCATTGATATTTTGTTATCATTTAAAAAAAAAACGCTGCAGAATCTCATCGAATGCTTCTTGAGGCTTACGGAGAACATGCTCTTGGTAAAACACAATGCTTCAAGTGGTTTCAAAAATTTTAAAACGGTGATTTTGTCGTGGAAATCGAAGCACGTGGAAGACCCCTGAAGAAATTTGAAGATAATGAATTACAGGCATTGTTAGATGAGGACGATGGCCAAACACAGCAGCAACTAGCGGATCCATTAAAAGTCAGTCAGTAGCTGTCTCTACTCGTTTAAAATCCATGGAAAAGATTCTATAGGTGGGAAAACGGGTTCCACATGAACTGAACGAGAGGCAGCAGGAAAACCGTAAAATCACCTGCGAAATGCTTCTTACCAGGTACAAAAGAAAATCATTTCTGCATCGAATTGTAACGATGCAATTGCGATGAAAAATGGATATATTTTATGAATCGCAAGCGCAAAAGATCATGGGTAACTCCGGGTGACATCGACTATAAGGTCAAATTGATTTGGTCGGAAGACGTTGCTTTGTGTTTGATGGGACCAGAAGGGCATTATATATTATGAGCTGCTTAAACCTAGTGAAACCGTAACTGCCGCGCGTTACCAACAACAAATGGTAAATTTGAATCAAATAATAGAGCAAAATCGGCCTGAATATGAAAGAAGGCGACATAAAGTCATTTTGCTGCATGATAATGCACCATCACACACAGCAAAACCTCTGAAAGACACCATTGAATCATTTGGATGGCAAACTTTGCCCCATGCGGCTTACTCACCGGACTTGGCTCCTTCCGATTTTTTTTTTATTTTCATCAATGGGACACGCACTTGCTAAACAACGTTTTAATTCTTATGAAAATGTGCAAGAATGGGTTGACAATTGGTTTAACTCTAAGAACCAACAGTTTTTTTGGCGTGGCATCCATAAATTGCCAGAAAGGTGGCAAAAATGTGTAAATAGCAATGGACAATACTTTGAATAAAATATTTTTTATTATTTTCAAGAAAACGATGGCGTATTTATTTTTAAAAATTCCGGTTTCATACTTATCCACCTGGTATGTACTTCGATCGCTTAGAAATAAATCCAATGCTTGAAAATAGGCCTGATTGGTGCAGACAAAAAGGCGTTAGCTTATGGTTAAAGGTAGAAAGTTGAAATTTGGTATAACTATATATGTTCTTCGATCGTTTAGAAATAAATCCAATGTTTGAAAATAGGCCTGATTGGTGCAGACAAATAGGCGTTAATTTATGGCTAAAGGTAGAGAGTTGAAATTTGGTATATATTCGTATGTACTTCGTTTAGAAAGAAATTCATTGATTGAAAATAAGGTTGATCGTTGCAGCTAAAAGGGCGTTAGCTTACGATTGAAGGAGGAGAGTTGAAATTTGGTATACATGTACTTCGTTTAGAAATAAAGCCATTACTTGAAAATGGGCTTGATCGGTACAACCAAAAGATCGGTACATCTTGAATGGGCAATAGTATGGAATAATGTAAATATTTTTTTAACAGCTAATTTAATTGTAAAACGGCAAAGTACAAGTTGTTTGATAAATTTTTCTGCATGTTTTAGCCGTTACGGATTTTTCGCATCTGTTATGGTTACGCCGTTAGGGTCAACAATTTTTTATTTTCAAATGGAACGCACTATAAACGCACACCAAAATGAAAGAAACATTAATTTATGAGTACACTACATATTAAATTAGTGCGTTTTAAACTTTAAAAGAGGTCTTTTTTACTTGGCTTCACCCATATTTTGTACCACGGATCACCGCTGTTCCCTATTACACTATTATTGGCAAAAATTCGAGTTCTCCTCGAGTTGCACAGAACTTACAAAACGTAGGTAATAGAAACGATCACTTGCAAAATTTAAATAAAACCCTCATAAAATTATAAGAATTACAGAAACAAAGTATACTCTTTACGAGTTAGTGTTTAAAAGCTAAGGCAGCTTTCGAGTTGCTGCCCTGTATACACCGAATGCGCCCGTTATGACGAAATACGTTTTAGTTGGAGCATTTTTAGAGCAAGCAAAGCATTCTAACCTCACAAAATTTGAAATTTTTTTCTATATTTTATTTTCATTCTCATTTCATATTTTTGAAATAAATTTCAATGAGTAAACAGGTAATAAATAGGAAAGATTGAAAAAAACTTTAAGAACTTTAAAAACATAACTATTATAAAAAAATTAAGGATTACAATAATAAAAGTGGAAATGGCAGTTGAAAATGGGAATTTTGCGACGTGACAATTTCATTTCCAAAAAAACCGAAATTATGTCATTGGCAAAATGTAGCAGCACAAAATCAATGATACAATTAAAAGTAAGGTTATGATCAATTCACAATCAAGGTCTATTAACTTTAACGTTTTAACGTTTTAAAGTTAATAGACCTTGTTCACAATCACATCATAGAACTTATGTATATAGAAAGACAGTTGCGTATAAGTTGTACTAGAGGGATTTGAAGACAACATGTGCGTGGGGATAGAATCAATGGCATTTTATGCGCATGATCATGAATCAGGTTTGCCATCATCCATCATTTGATATTGAATATCTAAATGTATTTAAATAATTTAGCGTGGCGTCGTAATAGTACCTTACAATATACACGCATGGGTATTATGGACTATTGAGCCTTATGTAGGTGCAAAAGAGTAAAACGTATATAAATAAGAATATTAGAATACTATTGTAGGTTACTGTAGAACCAAAACAAAACAAATCTATTAGAATAATTTTTCTTTCCCTTAATTTATGTATCGTAGATGTTCAAATTCTACTTATCCGACTGATGATTAAAGCTGTCTGGTGGGGAAAAGAGCAGATCAGGTGGTCACCAAGAATGTAGCGTCCAAAATGGCTGATCCAAAAATGGAAACGACGCCAACCAAAAAAATTATCTCTTCTCTATACAGGCTGTAATAGAACATTTTTCACCACGTGTTCCCAAAAATTTTACTGACGCTCACCTACAACAACCATGCCAAGAGAAAAAATTCACTATAACAATTTTCTAGGAAAACTATTGATGACAATCTTATCATAAAACTATATACTCTTGCAATAGTTTACCAAATACTCAAATTTTACCGAGATTACACAGAAATTTCCGCTTAAACGCAACAAATCTGAAATACACGTTCTCAGCAGCGCTGTTCTCGGCAAAAGAGGACCAAAAAATTCCTTTTGACCACGAAATACGACAAAGTTCAGTAGGTCATGCGTAGTAAATTTAATTAGATGATGAATAATTAGTTGCCTAATGAGAACACGGAAAGACCAAAATAAAGAAGACAAGCAGGGCAGGGAACTAAGAAAATTCATTCTGACTCTGTTTAAACTTTATGCAACGAAAAAAATCGTTACAATATATAGGGTAATAATTAGAAAATAAAAAATGTTAAATAATCATAATAATTAGTTTTAGCATTTTGCGATAAAAGGATAATTATTTGTAAGTTATTCTTACTTGATTATTGTTGGTGTAGGCCGCTGCCCATTTATTATCTGGACTTAAAACCAGTTGTTGCATGATTCCTTCAATATTTGGATTTACATCTCTAGTCATATCACTTGTTGATAAATCCCACGTAATAAATCGATTTGATATGGAAACAATATACCGATAATCAGAAGTTAAGCAGATTGCAAAAACAGCAAACTGGTGTCCTTCTAAAGAATACTAAAAAGAAAATTTGGTATAAGGTATATACGAGTATATCTTACAGACTTACTTTTAAGGGCCCTCCTGGTGTATGGAGACAATGGTATAAAGGTAACAAAGCACAATGTGCAGATCCTTTCAAATCACAGTCATTTAATAACATTTTAATATTAGGATTAGGAGTAACTTCCGGTAATAATCGACCTACTAACTGTGGAGCTAGCATATTCGGATAATGACTTAAGACTGCTCCACCAAGCCGTAATGCATCCGCAACCAACATCAACTCACTATAATATTTAAATAGAAAATTTGTCGATTAACTGTTTTAACTTCTTACCGCTGAGATTCTTTATTTTCTATATGACTACTCGCATCTTCATAATCACTCAAAAGTGACTGTAACGGACAACTGGATAACTTTGCGTGTAACCATTCGTAGTTAAACAAAACATTTTCATATAAGTCTTTGAACCGCCTTGAACGTACCAGATGATATGGTAATTCACCAAACTATAACATGTAACATGAAGATAGATTTTTATATTTATTTAAAAATAATTAGGGAAGAGTCGGGTAACTGTGCGCAGCGGCTAACCGTGCACACCCCCTTATTTCCATATCCGACTGTTATAATTTTGAATTTGTCATTTGGGCGCAATCTCTGGACAAACTAATGTATTATAAGACAAGAGTCATGTTATTCTCTCTGTCTTACTTATACAAAATGGTGCATTTATGATTTATACATAGCATGTTCTAATTTGCAGCTAACAGAAAATAAGCGGTAAGTATTTACATTTTTGCAATTTTTTATAATCGTATGCATTCATACATTGCTTAATGTATATTCTTCGCACTAGTATAGGTAGTTTAAGCAAAAAAACGCTCTTCAGTGATTTATACAATTGAAAATTGAATGTGGTACTTTCGGCTAATAGTGCGCAATGCGCACAATTAGCCGTCTTGTATCTTGTATTATTAACAATTTGTTTTTATTAAAATAATTTAACATTTTACATTTTTGAAGATGCCGAAATACCAACTTAAATCAACAAAAGTGCAATGGGATGCAGAAACTATGATTCAAGCTATAAAATTCATTAAAAGTGGAGCATCAATACGCCAGGCTGGTAGAAGATTTAATATTCCCGAGTCTTCAATTCGAAAAAGAAAAAAAGCATATGACGACGGGCTGGATGTAGAAGAACCTCATATTGGCAAGTACTGTGTGTTTTCATCCGTTCAAGAAAAGGAATTAAAAGATCACATTCTCAAGTTGGCAAAACTTTATCATGGAATAACTATAGTGCAACTCAGAAAACTAGCATTTCCTCTTGCCGAAGCCAACCAAATAAAACACAATTTTAAAGTTGAAACAAAAATGGCTGGTAAAGATTGGTACTATGGTTTTCTCAAAAGAAACCCAGAAATATCATTAAGGAAACCGGAACCGACTAGTATCAATCGAATCTCTGCTTTTAATAAAGATCAAGTCTCCAATTTTTTTGAAAACCTAAAGAAATTATTTGATAAATTTAGCTTTAAAGAGGATGCGGTTTTTAATGTCGACGAAACTGGAATCTCGACAGTACAAAAACCCTGCAAGAGACTCGGGCCCAAGGGGGTTAAACAATTTGGTGCTAAAACTTCAGGTGAAAAAGGGAAGACAGTTACTGTTATATGCTATTTCAATGCTTCTGGAACCTGCTACGTGCCACCTATGTTCATATATCCCCGTAGTAGAATGACAAATAACTTAACCAAGAATGGACCTTCTAATGCAATTTACAACTGTTCAAAGAGTGGTTGGAGCAATGAAGAGCTTTTTTACCAATGGCTAGAACACTTCAAGAAAACGGTAAAACCATCAAAAAATGAACCTGTGTTATTGCTTTTGGATAATCATTCCAGTCACATTTCTTTATCAATTTTTGACTATTGTAAAGAACATGGTATTATTCTTCTCACCATACCTCCCCATACATCTCATAAGCTTCAGCCATTGGATGTAAGTTTTTATGGTCCATTAAAATCTGCGTTTAACAAGCAATGTGACTACCACCTAGTAGCGGCTGAAAGAATCACGCAATATGATTTAGCTGAAATATTTAATAGAGCTTATACTCTTGTAGCAACAATGAATAATGCCCAATCAGGGTTTAGAGCATGTGGGATATGGCCTTATCAACCAGATAAATTCACAGATGAAGATTTTTTACCAGCCACTTACCACCTTCCAATTGTTGTTGATGACGAGTTACCGTCAACAGAGCCGTCAACTTCTTCTCACTTTGCACCAGTTTCTGTTCAAGTAGACAATAATAATGAAAAAAATTGTTTAAATAGACTAAATAATACTGAAAATAATGATCCTGTTCCCAGTACATCTATGATATTAGAAGAGCTAAGTCCTGTCCCAAAACCATCTACAATTAAAGCACATAAACGGAAAAAACAAAGGTCGGAAATACTAACAGATACACCAAACAGAAAAAACTTGGAAACCGCAGAAGCGAACAGGGCACTACGACAAAAACGTTTAGAGGAAAAAGAAGAAAAAAGAAAAAACAAAGGCAAACATATTAATATAAAAAAAAGTACAATTAAAAAGGGAACTCGAAGAAACGTTTTTGAAGATGATGAATTTGATGATTTTGAATCTGATGATAATGAGAAATGCATTATTTGCGGTGAAGGCTGCATAAAAAACGAACTTTGGTTCAAGTGTTCAGTATGTGAAAAATGGGCGCATGCATTATGTACGGGAGAAGATACTCCTGAGGGATATATCTGCGATATGTGTGATCCATAATGAACTTTTTCTTATTTTTATTGTTATATATGAGTATTTTGTTATTTTATATATTTCATATACATATGTGTATATGTGTTATGTATATACGAATTTATTTTTAATTTTTTAAATTAATAAGAGGACTTTTATGTTTGGTAAATTGTGTTTTTTTGTTCCCCTTTTCACTGCGTATGATTATCCTACCTATGCGCACCATTGGCCGCATGCGTCGGGTAATTGTGCGCTGTGTCGTTTTTTTTTCATTTGGTATTTAAAAGCCACTTGTGCATTTTTAATTAAAATTTTCTACAGAATATTGTACCCTAACCCTTGAAGAATATTAATGAGAAATCTAGAAATCCAATTCTCAATATTTTCCGAAATATTACAATTTTAGCTTAAGTGCGCACCAATACCCAACTCTCCC
>SSSI01006598.1:0-16908 GCA_004796505.1 Oryzaephilus surinamensis
GTATGTACATATGTTTAAATAACGATTTTTTAAAAGGTCAAATAACTGAATTGATAGTTAACATCGAGAGTCGACTATACCAATTATATCAGTCTAATAAATTAGATTAATTTATTATTTATATATGCTACCCTTTTATTAAACAGAACAATGCAACGTAAAAATAGTAATTATTGTAACGCCGTTCTAATTTGGTCTCATTACCAAACGATTTTTAGTAATTTTTACTCAAAAATCGTACAGTAATAGAGGTTATTACTGTACGATCGCAGTTATAAGAAAAGACAATGTTGGTACCTCTTAAACAAATTGCTGGTTGCTGGAATTCAGGCTAATTCTATAGTGTGTGAATTTTTTGTGGCGTCCATCTTATTAATAGCATCAACAATATTTTAATTCAACTTATTTTATAATAATACACGATACACTAAATAAATAAACGAAGAAATATGTCTTTAATTATTTAAAATTAAAGTTTATGGTGCAATTGTGGCAATTACTGACATTGACAGTTGGTAAATTTGTTCAATTGTACCAACCAAAAAAATATCCCTAAATTCGAGCAACCATTAATTTCTTAATTAAAAAAAATTAAATATGTAAATTCGAATGTTTGTTACAAAAAAATCTTGTGTTTTACTCGGGCGGAAAGATATTTGCAAAATCTCGCCTTGGAAAAACGAGGCGAAGCCGAATTAAAAAATATCCCTAAATTCGAGCAAAAATTAATTTTTTAATTAAAAAAATTAAATAGATTCGAATGTTTGTTACAAAAAAAAATCTTGTGTTTTACTCGACCGGAAAGATATTTGCAAAATGTCGCCTTTGAAAAACTCGGCTTCGCCTCGTTTGTCAAAATATACTCGATTTTACAAATACTTTTTTTCCGTACTTGTACGACAAATAACTATTAACATTGTTTACGTACTGATCGGTATAATTGATGATAACATTCATCAATTTCCTCATCTTGCGACGCATTTTCGCCTCTGCAGCCGCTTGTTTGTACCGCCTTCGTCCGCTGCTACTCGTTCCAACCTCATCATCCGAATCATCACGCTTCTTCCTCTTCCTACCACGTTTCTTTTTACTCTTATCCTCCTCCTCCTCTTCATCATCGTAATCACCATCTTCATCGATCACTTTCAACCATTCCTTTTCCGTTAAACTGTCAGCATAATCGACTTCTTTTCTTTGGCGTGTACCTCTTCCTAATATAACATCATTATCATCATAATTCCATGCATTCACTTCATCGTCTTCTTTCACTAACCAATCAGGCAATTCATTGATTTGTATTAAACGCGGTTTACATAAACCGAGACGTTCTTCTTCAGTTTTTCGTTGTTCGTCAATCTTTTGAAACATTTCAAATTCCGCCTCGGAACGTGCCAACATTTGATTTACAGTTTCATCATCAGGTACTTCATTTTCCTCTTCATCATCATTACCATCATTGTGTAGAATACTTTGCAAGAATTGTTGACGTTCCGAACCAGTTGATTTCTGATCAAACATACCGGCTTGAATCACTTTTTCATCCATAGATAGTTTGTATTTGGCTGCCGCCAGAATACGTTCTTCCACTGAATTAACAGTCATCAAACGCAGCACCAAGACTTCGTTTTGTTGGCCAATACGATGGGCACGATCCTGTGCCTGTAAATCTTGATGTGGATTCCAATCGGAATCGAATATAATTACAGTATCGGCTGTTTGTAAATTCAAACCCAAACCACCGGCTCGTGTTGACAACAAAAACAGGAAATATTCGCTGCTTTTGTCATTGAATTTACGTAAAAGTTCACCACGATCTTCTGCCTTAATTGTACCATCGAGTCGAAGATATTTAAAGCCACGCCAATTCAAATAATCCTCCATAATGGTCATCAATTGTGTCATTTGACAGAAGAGCAGTACACGATGGTTGGTGGCCTTCAATTTCGGTAAAATCCGGTCGAGAAGTTCGAATTTGCCTGATGCACGATACGTGTCTGGTCCAGAAACAATACCACCAGCAATACCAACATGATCACAATACTTTTCTTCGATATTTTGGAACATGAATGGATGATTGCACAATTTTCTCAATTGTACAATTGTGTTCATTAATGCTTTCGCTCCACCTTTACCCTTATTGCCTTTTTCTGAACCGTCCGTCAATAGAACGCCTTTGCTTTGCATGTGCTGGTATAAAACACGTTGCAGTCCAGACATGTCACACTTGATGATATATTCAACTTTGTCCGGCAATTGGGATTCCACTTCTTTTTTTAAACGTCTCAACAGAAACGGGCGTAGAACTTTATGTAAACGACGTATAATCAAAATTGTTTCTTCTTCATTCAATTCGACTTTTTCCCCAGTTGTGGCAAATGGTGCATTAAACCATTGCTCAAATGTGGAACAACTTTTAAATATGGAAGGCAATAAAAAGTTCAACAAAGCCCACAATTCGGGCAATTTATTTTGCAATGGAGTACCGGTCAACAATAAACGATGCGATGCTAAATAATGCGTATTTAATATTTGCGTTAATTTGCAATGATGGTTTTTCATACGATGTCCTTCATCGATTATCATATATTTCCATGACAATTTGGCTAATACACCTTTATCTTTAATAATGTATTCATATGTTGTTAACAGTACGTTAAATTTAGCGACTCTCATTTGACTTTGTAAGGCACGTCTAACTGCTGGCGATCCTTTGTACGAGACAACGTTCACAGATGGCGCCCATTTCTCAAACTCCATCACCCAGTTCGACATTGTCGACAATGGTACGATAATTAGAAATGGCCCATTCAATTTCTTTTTCTCAATTAAATACGTTATTAAAGCAATTGTTTGTATTGTTTTGCCTAAACCCATTTCATCAGCAAGAATACCATTCAAATTATTGTTATACAAAGAAACCATCCATTCCAGACCTTTGATTTGATATTCCTTTAATTTGCCATTCACTAATATTGAAGCTTGTTCAGTGACGACCTCATGAATTGTATGTGCAATACTGTAATATGTTTGTTCTTCCAATGCATTTTTGTGATATTCATCGTCTTCGACTTTGGCTTTGTTAATGAGAGCTTTCGCTTCATCATCGTCGCCATCCTTCTTCTCCATATTCTTACTATTCTCGCGTTCATTATCCGAATCCTCGTCATCCGTATCGACCACTTCCCAGCCAGGATTGTGCTTCAGCCATTCTTGCAGCTGACTCAACATCGGTGCATTTTCATCCGTTAATTTTTTACCACTGGACAATTCAACAACAGTTACCCGTCGATCTGGTTCAGTTAAACTTTGTTCCAATTTCCTTTGCTTCTTCTTTCGTCTTTCCTCTTCCAATTTTTTGTTCTTCTGCTCGATTTTATGCTGTTTAACCATTTCCGTTAAATTGCTAATATATTCATCGGTTTGCGATAAAAGGAATGCCAAACGTTTATCTTTCTTCTGATCAATCAGTTTACGATAGCCTTCTTCATCTTCGGCCATCAACCTGCGCATACGCTCCTTCTCAATACGTTCTTGTTCTTTCTTTTGTTCGCGTTCAGCATTCGCATGATAATTAACAACGGCTTTATTCAATTTCATCAATTTCATTTGATTGCCACGATGATGTTCTTTAAATTCCTTCACGTGCTGTAACACCGTATTCAAATATTCTTGATTCTTTTGTCGGCGCCGGCGTTCCGCCTCCAATTTCTGTTGTTTCTCCAATTTTTCCGTGGCGCGCGCTTCACGCAACCCCTGCCGTTTGGTGCGTTTGTACGATTTTATATTAACGGCCGTTTCTAAAGTTGTATCGCGCCGTATACAACTGATTATCTCGCTACGTAATTGCCGTTGGAAATTCAAACAGCGCAATGCACGCAATTCAATTTGCGCCTGTATACGCAACTTTTCCGACATATCTGTTGCTAAATTACTAATCTCCTCAATACGGTGTGCTATCCGTGCCGCCATACGATTTTCGCGTTCACGTAATATTTGTATCGGATCGATTCCGACCGGTTTCGGTAATGTTGTGACACGACCTTGTTTGCCAGGCACTAAAGTTTGTTGCGAACGATTTTGTTGTTGTTGTTGTTGTTGATTTGAATTTGGTAAGCCCGGTTTAACGCCTTGTATTCCCTGAGTTGATGTACCGGGCTGTGCATTATTTACACTATGATTCAAATCGTTCGCATCATTATTTTCACCCTGAGTTGTGGAATTCATTTGTTGGAATGGACTTGATGGCGGCGTCGGAAATTGCGGTGTACCATCCGGCCGTTTGCCTTGCAACGCCATCAAGATATTTTGTGGAATTGGTTGACTGCGTGCCAAATAACGGTACGCCATTATTTGGTGGCGCAATTGATTCAATTGGTGTTGATTTAATAAATTGTTGGCGTTCACATTGGCCGCCGTACGTGCCCGTAACGCCAACAATTGCGAATAGCGTTGATCGTCCTGCAGGCCTTTCTCCTCCATTGTGTCGATGGCACGTTGAAGGGCATTCAGATTCTCCTGACCGGGTCCAGGACGTTGCGGGGGCGGTTGATTGGGTGGTAGACCGCCTGGAGGGCCCACTTGGGGCGGGCCAGGCGAGGCGGTGTTCTACACAGGACAAATTTTTAATTATAGCGTAAAAGATGTGAGAGAATGCATAAGAAATGTGTTTTTTACCTGCCGTTGGCCGGGATACGGCCCATGCATTTGCTGCATCCCTGGATGTGGTGGCGTTTGGCCCGGATAAGGTTGTTGGGGACCTGGATGCGGTTGTGGATGCATTCCAGCGACATTCTGTGGCGGCATACTCATCGGAGGATGTTGCATGCCAGCCGGAACCACTTGCATTGGTGGACCTGGAGGCATTTGATGAGGTGGTGCCGCTTGCATAGGTGGCGGATGATGTGGCTGTTGGTTTAAATGTTGTGGAGGCGGTGGGCCGCCAATGGAATGCATTTGTTGCTCAGGCGGCATATTCGGTTGGCCATGAGGCGGTGGATATGAATTCGGGTAAGCAGGATTTGGTCCTGGAGGAGGTTGTTGTGGAGGCGGTTGATTGTTTTGATATGGAGAGTGTGGGGAACCTGGGGCCGGGCTGTGTGGTGGTGGATTCATTGGACTCGGTGCCTGTGGTGGTGGCATTGGACTGTTTTGCGGCGATGGGCTAGCCATCCTGTAAAAATAATTCAATTCCATGTGAATAAAATGCAGTGCTTCGAAATTGAATAATTTATTCATTTATAAACTACTAACTAGGGGTTATATATGAGCAAATTAAATACATGTGTGGAATACTAACGCATAAAAGACACTTTATGGTGCAGTATAGTATAAACGATCAATATAGAGATAAAACCTTCACATATATGCGAAAAATATTTCATACGAGTAGTTTGAAAGTTTGCGTTTGCCGCTCTCTTTCAAGTAAATTTGCAATTTTCCAGTACAGAGATTAATGGGACACCAGTTAGCAACGTGCTTTTTAAAATTAAAAATCAGACCAAGTAAAACTTGTACAGAATAGAAGCTTGGTCTAGTATTACAATGTCACTGACCTCTAAATATACTTACTTAAAATCTGGCCAAAAAACCAATGCAAACTTCAACTTATTCTAATTTAACAAAAATATTATGTCAATTCATAGTAAATGGATTTTAATAATGGTAATAAACACAACATAAATGCAAATTTAATAACGTTATAAAAATAAACACGTCACTACCACCACCCGTAACGATTCCGGTTGGAAAGCTTATTTTCCCTTGCTTTGCAAACTAAAATTGGTGCACGAGTAAGACAAGGACGGAATATAAGGAAGTTGTCGATATGCCAATTGGCGGGAGATTCAAACACTTCAAACATAACGTTACATATTTATTGGATTTACGTTTACATTGCGTTAGATTAATTATTATATTATATACAAAAATTAAAAATGCACATATAATCAACAATTTTCACAAGTCTCACATTAACAATTAGCTTAGTTATTGTAGGTGTCCACATTAAAGTAGATAAAATTTTTCACAATAAATAATCAATATAATATAAAACGATTAACTATATGTAGTTTAACAGTAAGCAAGAATATTGTTATATTTTGGAAGGCAAGAGGCTTTGTTAGACATTTAGCAATCCATAATGAACCTATTAAATTTTAACAACGAAATCGTCATATGCTAAATGGCCTCATATGCAGCATCAATTGGTGGACTAGCGCTTCCATTTAAAAACTCCTCCAGTTCATCGCGATGCGACGACGTTTCATCACGTGAACGACGTTTATGTCTTTTTTCGCTCTTCGATTCCCTGTGTTTGTCTTTGTCTTTTGATTTTTTATATTTATGTTTCTTGTCAGTCTTGTCTTTTTTCTTTTTCTCTTTTTTTATTGAATTTCCACTCACACCAGTGGCCACATCTTCGCTATCACTATTATGTACGCTACAATTATTCGAACTATGGCTTTGTTTCGATGTTGTTAACAGTTCCATGTGTACATTTGACGATGTTACACTAGTACTGTCATCATACGCCGTACTATTACTATAATCCAACGTTTGACTTACTACAGAAACATCTTCACCACCCTCTGGTGACCGCCTCCACTTTGTATCGCTTCCCATCCATGCATCGTATGCATCTGAAGTCAATTCGGATATTTCGGAATTGATTGTCGAATCAAATTCATCATTCGTTTGCTTCATATCGAAATCATCTGCCGTTTTTTCCACATCACTATTACTTTCTTCCGAACGAATTATACGTAATGGGGCCGATTGGGTTTCTAGTTTCTTTAATTTGGTAGTTCTTATTTGCGGTATGGAAACATCATCTGGTTCGAAGTCTTCTTGCAGTTCGGATACCAACGGATTACCGGTGTCTGTATCTCTGTTAAATTAACGAATAAAATTTTGTTTTAATGTGAAATTATTCCACTTACGAATCCGATTGGGCTTCCTCTTCCTTCGAACCGGCATTCAATTGTACATCGTCCAGAAAACCGCCCAACTGTCCGGCACCATCCGGACAAAACTCTTCAACTGAAGTTATTGGACTAATGTCTAAACGCCTCAAGTCTGGCATTCCATCAACTTCGCTAGACAAAAAGCTGGCATTTACACTGGAACTCTTTGGTATTTGACCGCCGATTGGTGGTCTATTTTTGCTAATTTGTGGAATATTTCCATATGGAATGGGTTTGCCAGCACCAATAACAATTGGTCCACTTTGTGAACGTTTCACATCGCACGTAGTCGGATTGTTGGGTGATTGTTGAACTGGTGGACGAACTACTGCACTTGGTGGTGGAATATTTGCATTCGAATCGGCCACTTCACGGCGTTTCTTCGATAAATTATCAATAAATTTACTATAATTAGCATCATCGCTTGCACAAAACATATCCAGCTCTTGTATTGTGGCATTGATTTCGATTTCATTGCGTTCCAGTTGTCGTAAAAGTGTCTCTTTTTGTAATTGTAAGAATGGTAAATTGAAAAATTTGTGCAACAGTTTCAAACCGAAGCCATTTCGCATCGACGATTCGGTATGGCGAACAGTGCCAGTTCGTGTGCCTTGTATTGATTCGATGTAAAATGAAATCAGATCGTTTGTAACTGTACGGTGATGGGACATATCACAATGATTGGATAAAATAATGACTGGAATGTGTGATGGAACTTTTGCCATTTCACGTTGCACGTAATCGAATGTCCACGTTTTCGTCAGATCAAGCATCATAATGACGCCGTTCGTGCCCTTGTACACGTCGAGGAATTCGGCATCGAGTGCCGGCTCCTCGGGCATCTCCAGTTGCGAATTCTCCAACTTCAACCCGTCGAAACGCTTCTTTTTCTTTCCTCTATCGACCACATCCCAAACTTCCACTTTGACAACATCATCTGTAGCCTTGTAATTCCACTGGATTGATGTCACTTGAATTTCTTCCGTTGGAATGTATTCTTCTACGAACTTTTTGCCTTGTAAACGATGAAATAGACAAGTTTTACCCACATTTCTGTCGCCTTTGATAACGATTTTCACTAAAAATAATCGCTTATGCTTATCGGGTTAATAAATAAGCAGTCTGTTCGCTTACTGTTATATTGGACGCCTCTGGCAAATTTTCTTTGCAATGAACTAGACATTGCTTGATGACTAGGTGGTCGAAGGGGCCCATTTGACACATTATTTTGGCCAGCATTGTCCCCTTTACTAGCGAATCTTTTAATTGCTGAGAACATCTTTTGGCACTTTATTTGATCAAGACATTAAATTATTAATTAGAGCATTTTAGAAAGCTTAATATGAAATGTTCCATATGCTGAGTGTTTACATTTTTGACAATACAAGAGAGCCCTAATGAAAACACTTAAAAAATAGAAATCTGCAACGATAATTCGAAAACAACTTGTGGCGCCATCCATCATTTCGATACATAAATGCCTTAAAAAAGTCTAATCTAACCTCAAAATTTTGAAAAATAAGAATTTTAGGAAAAAACATCTTTAAAAATGTCTGAAAATTCCTCTGGAACACATTGCAAACATTATGTTGTGCGAAAAAAAAGGTACTGCCGGATAGCCCCTCAACCTGGCCAGGAGTTTTGTGGGGAACATCAAGAAATTCAACCAGATGGACTCCATTTAGGAAACAACGAAAAACCTGTACGAATTGTTTGCCCTTTGGATAGAAAACAGTAGGAAAAGCCGACAATCAGTATTTTCTACTTAACTGGTTTAATTTTCAGCACTTGTTATGCTCATAAATTAAAGAAACATTTAAAAATTTGTAATGCACGCGAAAAACAGTCGGAAGATTATATATCCAAAAATTTTAACAGTGGAAATGTAGATAGTACCCAAAATATTTCGAAACTTTTATCTGAATTCACTACTCAAGAGATTTTAAACGTTATTGCGAAAGTAAATAAAATATTTGAAGAACAGATTTCCGGCAATATAACTGAAAAATTAAGTAAATGCGACATTGTTGAAACCGAAATGCAAAAACCTGAATATGGACCAAAGACGAAGAAACACCTAATTCAAGCATCAGCCGTTATAGGCCTTTTAAACGATTATCATTTATTAAATAATAAGACTTGTTATGTAGAATTTGGAGCTGGTCGTGGTAAAAACCATATTAAGTCATTTCTATATCGTTAAAAAGAGTTTTTCTAGGACAACTTACTTATTGGATTGCTAAAGTAAAAGAATCAGATACAGAGTCCAATCTTCTATTAATCGAAAGGGCTTCACCTAAACACAAACACGATAACAAATTGGGGAAGAATAATGAAAAAATTCAACGAATACGCGCCGATATAGCCGATTTAGTATTGGATAAAGTCGATGTAATCTCTAAAGTGGAAAACATTGTTGGAGTAGCGAAACATTTATGCGGAGAAGCAACTGGTACGTAATTAAAAAAATCACTTTTATCTCAAATTATTAATTAAATTCCTGATAGATTTGGCTTTAAGGTGCTTAATTAATATCGATACGTATAAAGACAAGATTAAAGGTGCTATAATGACGTTTTGTTGCCATCATCGTTGTCGCTGGGGATCGTATTTGGGTCGCGAGTTCTTCGAAGCGAACCATTTAACGAAAACGGACTTTGATATAATATGTGGGATAGCCAGTTGGGCGACTTGTGGCGATGGTTTTAGTCGAGAACGAAGAAAACATTTAAAAGATCCTCCCAACGACAGAAATAACGAATACAATTTAAATCGTGAAGAAAAAGAGGAGGTAGGACGTAGATGTAAAAGTATTATTAACTGGGGAAGACTAGTTTATTTAAAAAAGTTGAATTTTAAATGTTTTCTACATTATTATGTCGAAAAATCCATCAGTTTAGAAAATGTTTGCATAGTATTTATGAAATAATAAAATTATATTTCGTTTATTCGTGCACATTTACATAATTCCCTTAATTTACTCTTCAGTTCATCATTTTCTTTTTGTAGCACAAGTCTTTCTTCATTAATAGCATATTTAGATGCTTCTATAAGGCCAAATTTTTGCCAAAATATTGCCAATGCATCATCAGTTTTTTTCTCTTTTGAATACGAAGTTGTAGGAAACGGCAATATTTTTTCTTGAATTGTTTCCAATTTTTTACAAACACTGTTCAACTGTAAAATACATTTGCCTTTCTTTCTCATTTCTGTTAAATATTTAATGGTTTCATTAAATTTGGTGGTCATTATTAATAATTTATTAAAATCGAACTGTTGTTCGTCTTTAAGTATTTTTCGCATTTTAGTAAAAGCATTCTCATAATATTTCTGGCTTTTATTCAACTGCTTTAACATGTCTTCTCGTTCCCTTCTCATTTCTGCATGATTTTGGCGTAATTTAATCAAATAATTGTAATTTTGGTCCAATTTCTTTAATTGTTTTACAAGTACTTGTTGCAAAAAATCGTCTTGTTGTTTTAATTCATCGTGCAACTTCCTTCGTTCTGATGTTTGTTTCTTAAACGCGTTATAAAAGTTTTTAGTATCATTCCATGTAGTATAATATTTCTCCTCAAGAAGCCCCTTTAATCGTTGAATACTATTGAACTTTTCTGTTTCCAATTCGTTTGTTTTCAAGAAAAAATCAACTTGAAGTGTTTGAGCTTGGTTTTTCTTCTGCATTTCCATGCCATAAAGCATTGTTTTTAGATACTCTTCATTTTCACTACTAGCTTTCTTTGAATTTTCTATATCTTCACGCATTTCTTCACGTAATTTACGAACTTGTTTCTGATTGTTGTTTTGCAATTCTTCGCTTCTGGCGTAAAATATATCAATTAAATTCTCAATATTCTGTAAATGATTACGGAAATTCATCATGTATTGTTCTTGTGCATCTCGCAATTCGTCCATTAAAAAAGATATTTTGAAATCTTTGCAATCAATGATATGCTCGAAATTGTGCCAAGCAAATTGCAATTCATTACGAATATTTGGTAATGAAATATTGATAAGCATTTGCCGCCAGTTTTGTTCATATTTTCTAACTGTTTGATCCGAATATCTTATTTCACGCAATAGATAATCTCGTTTTAGTTGTTTTTTTCGTTCAATTGCTTGTAGTTTCTTCTCTTGTTTCTTTTGCAAGCGTAATGCTTTTTTTTCTTCAGGTGTTAACTTTGGTTTGACCATTTTGAAATAAAACTACTTTGATTTTTATAAAAACAAATTTATTAATTTAACTTTATATATAAAAATAATTAAATATATCCCATCAACCGAGTAATAATTTAAATATTATTGTAAGGATATTTACAAATAGCAGAGGAACTGTAAAAAAAAGTTTTAATTGAAAGATGAAGAAACTTTTTTAAACTATTTTTCTTACATTTCGCTACTGTGCGGATTGAATGTATTAAATTGAATATTTGGGCTTTAGCTGAGGGTGCTTCACCAAATCCTTGTACATTTACATTTTTTCGTCCCCATCCCACTAGAAATATTTAATTACGTGTATTTTACAATATAACCAAACTACTTTTAACTACCTTTATTCAAAAATCTATCCTCATTAAGAATGCATACAGCATTTAGGCATAATAAACTCGCTTCAAATAAACTCCACAACGTAAATGCCATTATTTATAAATATTTTTACGAAAAATAAACTTCTTGAATGTTTTAAGGTTAGATTGAGGTTATATTTCTAAATTTTTGACTTAGTAACTTTAATTTTCTTTAGTTGCAACTTTTTGCGCGCCAAATTCAACTTTTGTACTTAATAAAAATATTTTATTGCTTCATTAAAATAACGTATACTTAATAAATTTACAAGAAAATACTAATACCACTGCTAATGGGGTTTAGGTGTATGTCCATCTACGTAAAAATTCCTAGTAGCTTTGGGTAATTCTACAATTAATCCATCTAAAGCTTTATTTAGAATGATTTGACAACCTAAACGAGAATTTTCTTTTAAAAATGGGGCCATATCTAACAGATCTTCTTCTTTTTCATCAGCTTCTGGTAGAAGATCCTGATGGCCACTTTGAATATAAACGTGACATGTAGTACATGCTAACGAAGCTTCACAAGCTCCTTCCATTGGAATTTCATATCTATGGGCTAGATATAATAAATTATCACCGATTTTTCCACGTACTGGAACTTTGTTGCCATCTTTTGTAATAAAAGTTACGTTTACACTGCAAATTGCAAATTTAAATAGAACAAATTGTTCAATTCATTTATATTTAAGATTTTACATTTCGTCTTCCGACTTTGGATCTTGCCATTCGTATTCACCGTGTTTTCTTACTAAAATAAAGGAAAATTGATAAAATCGAATATAAGAAAATTTTAACTTACTAAACGATGTGTGAATATTCTGAAATGGATATGTTTTAGAAACTTTTTTCAGTATTTGTTTATTAAATGTATATAGTTTTAACATTATTTATAGATTTTTAATCATTCCAAAATATATTTTAAATTTATTAGGTTAAGTTTTACGTTCATTGCACCAGAGTACTCTTATTAGTAATTTTTAACACAAATTTAGTAAATAGTGCAAGATCAAACATCACATGGAAAACTCTACACTAAAATATAATATGGCCGCTTTGCTTTATGAAGAATAATAAAATTCATTAGAAAAACTTTATATACTTAAATAACGTTATTTATTTGTCACCTACAAACCAGCAATGGCAGTATTTAGTACACTAAGAACTGTTCTTCGGAATTCAATAAAAAGAACAACAAATAATGGTGCGTAATTAATGATTATGTAATTGGAGTGTTTTTTTGTTTAAAATTCTTTTTATAGTTGTCTCTCGTCCTATGTCGGACCATCGTACATTCGATTTGCAATCAAGTCGTTTGCTATATCAAAAATTCAAAGATTTGGTCCACTTTTATACAATGTTAGGTGTTATTCCGTTAACTTTAACAGTCGTTTTTTGTAACACCTTCATTGGACCAGCAACTTTATCCGAAATACCTGAAGGATACGTGCCCAAATACTGGGAATATCACAGAGTACTAATTAAATAAACCGACACAAGATTTCCTTTTAATAAAACGCTATTTTCAGAGTCCAATATCCAGATTTTTAGCTCGTTACGTCTTCACCGATCCTCAACAAGAGTACGAGAAATATTTAGCGTACATTTTTATCGAACACGAGAAAATCCGTTTAAGAGAAATTGAGCAACAAGTCAAAGAAAAAATACGCCAACGTCGGGATTACCAAGCTTACTATTACAAGCCAGCATTCGCTAAATATCACAGAGCCGCTAAAGAAGCTTACGATACCATTCAAAAGAACAAGGGTGATTTTTAAATTCTGTTATTTTTGTAGAATAATTTTTAGAATATGTAAATAAAGACATCAATAATTTATAAATGATTTTATTTATCACTTAACCATATGAAAATACATGTTAACATACTACAAGAAGTATGTTCTTGGTTTGCGTACAGAAAATCTGTTCATCGATTTATGTTGAATCCGTTTTGGTAGTGGGAAACGAATCTTGGAGTCGTGGAACTGTTTCACTTGTGGTCTCTTCGTCACGGATGCCTTTACTTGTTCAACTTTAATAATCTGGAAATTGTTTTAATGAAATAACAGTCCAAATGAAATTTTAACGCGTTAATTACTTGTATGGAATGCGCTCGGGCACGATGACGAGCACCCATATCCCTATAACACTGCGTTACAGCCCCTGAAACGCTCAAATCGCGGTACTCTCTGTACATGTTGTGGGTTCCAGACCGTGAATCGTATCTCAGCCAGATACCGAAGTTCTTAATCTTAATTGGAGTCTTTTCTGGTATTAGTTTTACGGACACAATTTCACCAGTTGATTTTTTAAATTTCTTTAACTGACGCAAAAAGTACCAGAAACGAGACTTGGCCACAATCTTGTCAGGAGCGAAGATTCTCATCCTGTACAGTGGTGTGTTTTTCTCCTTTTCAGTGGGCAATTTACGCCCAATGACTTCATATTCTTTCAACTAAAAAAAAACACAATAATCACTGCAAGCCCGGTTAAGCACGTGTCAACAAAGTTTAGGTTATAAAATTATTTTAGGCTACAAAACTCGCATAAAACCCATCACAGTAATAGTATTGAACTAATTATTAAGAAAATTGTTAATATTTTCGGTTTTCGGACTTGAATATTAAAAAAAATAGAAACAAACCTCTCCTTTAGCCTTCATGGCGACGGTTCTATGACAGAAAGGAAGTGCTAGTTCGGAACTTACAGTTTATAGAGTTGGTAGTAAAACAGCTGAGGCGGGAAATTCAAAACAATTTCTTGGTTTAATGTTTTTATTTTTTTAACACAAAAAAACTCGCAAACAAAACATTATTTCAAATTAGAAAAATACAATAAATTTCTTAATTAAAATTGTTATACATTAACATTTAAAACATTTTGTGACGTGAGACAAATTCACAACCCAACTGCTGTAATTCTCCTATTTAAATGGTAACGTATTTATTTTAACTACATTTAAATCGAAAATATAATTCTTCAATAAAATATATAGTGAATAAAATATCAATTGGAAAACAGATGAGTATGTGATTACATTGATTTTATATTTCTACTGTATTATAGGTGTATATTGGCACATACAAGTTACGTACAATTCTTCTGGTTTTATTTTTTTATTTACTATATACTAGGTGACAAAAAATTCTAAAAAATATGATTCATGCGACAAGTTTACTTTTAATTTTTGGCATGCCATGTATGGGAATTTTTTTTAATAAGTACATTTACACATTTATTTTGGTTTTATTTAACTAATGAAGCCATTATTTATCGTGCGACAAAAATGTGCGTTAAGGGAAACTTACTATATATTCATATTTTGTACGATAAAATTTCAAATCGAGACAAAGGCGGGATATGTTTTTAAATAATAAACGACCCTGCATGAAATTGAATGGATTTAAAACAATTTTGGCAATTATTTTGCATTATTCAGTCATTGTTTTGACACATACATATATTATATAGTTATATATTAGAAAAATAGTATTTTAATATAAATTGTCATGTTAAAAATAATACTGTATATTAGTAAGAAATTAACTTCTAGAATTATGTAAATAAGCGAAATTATACAAACTTTTGGTAACTTAAACTAACTTAAACGCTAATAAAGAGCTTGGAAAAGTTTTCAAAATAAATAGAAGTGTATTAGAAACATTGAAAGCTACGATAAAGGTACGATAAGCGATACATTAAATAGTACGAATGCAAAAAATAACTATTATGGCACATTAATATAAGTATTATTTAAAATATAGGTATATAGAGTCGTATAATATATAAATATCTAAGTATTTATCTTTGATTTTTCTTTGTACACAAATTCCAAGAATAAAAATTCTTCCGAAAAATTGATTCGAAAATATGTATTAATCTTTCAAGTTTCAATATATTTTTAATAAATGAAAAAGAAGTTTTAGAAGGAAATTGAGTGTTTTAAGCTTTGTACCTATTCGATCGATTCATTGTGAATGCTAAAACAAGGGCAAGAATTAAACCAAGCAATTGTACGGCCAAAACGGCTCCTCCAACGCCCAAAATGACACAGACATGTTCTCGTATCTTGTCTACAATTAATGAATAACAGCCACGGTCGTAAATAACACTGCTGTCCGGTGTTGAGCCAATTTTCAGGGTTGTTGCCGTTTGACATGCCGATGAAGAAACGGTTTCTTTGCAGCAACTTTGTGGTACATGATAAATTTGGCCACCAGTGCCAACGCCCATGTCCAGTTCTTTGGATTGAGACCAGTCGCTTGGTTTTTCAGCTCCACAACAATGCAACTGGAAAAAATAACGTTTAGCCTCTATATTAGCGATTCATAGTGAAAATTTGTTACTTTTTCCTGGAATGTATCGAACAATTCCTGTAGCTTTTTATCTTGATGGTACTTCTCCTGGACGGTGCTTTTAACTGCTGTACGTATTTGGAGTTCCAATGCTTCACGATTCATATAGCCCCAAATAACAGCGGAAACTTCCGCCACAACAATAATCAGCAAAAGAGCGAAACTCTGAAATGTTGTTATTAATAAATTGGACCTAATTTCATTTGTTTAATGTATTTACAATTATCATAGCGCAACGGACTTTCTTTATTGCACTGTATATGCCCAAAATGCCCACAATTAACAAAATTACGGAAGCAACCAGAAGAATTATAACAGAAATTAAATAATCATTGTATTCTTGTGTGAGCTGTAATGGGAATGTTGGATCCACTAAAGACCATGTCGCAAATGCTATTCCAACCACACCAAATAACTGAAAAAAATTTATTTTTAAATTTAAAATTTATTTTTGAATTTGAAAAAATGTCTTGCGCCATCTAATGGATACTATTAGAACAATAAAGTGTAAGCAGGTATAGATATCTACTTTATCTAAAATACAAATTTAATTTTTCCGTTTTGAGTTTATTTTTAAATTATCAAATGTTTGTTAAATAATCACTACTGTGAATAAACGTTTATCAGTAGTGTGAATGTAAATAAAATGAATTATTAGATTAGTAAACAAAAACCGGGTCTATTTTTATAAATATGCATGAGTAAATAAATCGTAGGTAGATTTGCAAAGGTGTAATTTGATTCGTTGCTATTTTATCATGAGAAATATACTTAAATAGGAAATGTAAGCATGAATCACGAGTGATTATTAATAAATCACATTAATTTTTTGTTATGATGTTGTATTTTCATTGATTTTTTAATAAAAAATTCAAAACAAAATAGTGTTTTATTTATAATTTCCTACACATGTAAACAGAATGAATGCATTTGTGATTCATTTTATTGATTAATGCACACAAATGCAAGATATGCGGAAAATAGGGAAATACACAAAAACACAAAATGGCCTCTTCTATTATG
>SSSI01006602.1:0-11481 GCA_004796505.1 Oryzaephilus surinamensis
CGTAGTATATTATACTTTCGACAATTAAAAATATGAAAAGTTTATCGGTTAATTGAATTTTTACAAATTTTACAAAAAATCTAAGGTTTCAAAGTTAAAAGCTCTATTTCCAAAAGTTCCCTAATTAATTAGTTAACTAATTAAATCGTAAACATACTTACAACGATTGTAATTAAGTAAAATTAATTAATTAAATGAATTTTTTGAAACTTTACAGAAACACAAAGTTTCTGACTGCATCCTCAGACTTCAAAGCTCAATTAGATAAATAATTAGGCAAATAACATACTTTAAAGAATTAGAAATATAAAAAAATAATGAATTAAATGAATAATTAGACACTGTAAACAAAAATCCATGTTTCTAATGTATCCTCAGACTCAAATTGGATAAAAGCTCAATTTCCAAAAGCTCCTAATTGTATCAAAAGTAATTTTAGAAATAGCTAATCAAATAAATCAAATAATTAGATCGATTTTTAGAAATTTTAAAGAAAATCTAGTTTTTTAAACTAAATTCTTAAATATGTATTGAAAAAAGCTTCGTAAGTAGTTAATCAAACAATTAGATCGAAAATATACATAGAACGATTATAATTATGGAAAACTAATTAATTAACCAGATTTTTACACATTTTACAGAAAACCAGTGTTTCTGATTGTATCTTCAGACTTTTACTGCCTAATAGAAGCTCTTTTCCTAAAGCTCTCGACCGTATCGATGAAGCTTTTTGGAAATAATTATTGTAACTTGTTAATTCACTTATTTCGAAGATAATTATACATATATGCATGTAAATATTATACAAGATTGTTTTTTTTAACAATAATAACTACTTTGTTACGTATGATTTTAATTAACAGGTTTTTTATGAAGAAATTTTTCAATTTTTATCTTTTATCATCTGACTAGAGACGATAATTTGAATAATGAATAAATTATAAAGATTGTGTATATATATTTTTATAAGGCCGTTTTGTATACGGCAAGTAATTACTTCATAATATGTATACAATGAAGAATTTCTTTATTTACTCAAATACAGTATATATCTGCATATATGACAGTGAACTCCCATAAAGAACAAGTAATCTCTTACAAACACTAATTTATTTAAATAAGAAAATTTAAATGCACATTCTTGTTGTATAGTTTAACATTTATGATGAATAGAGGCGCCATATTATATAGATATATATACCTATATATAAGAAAAGAAGAAGAGAAATTCAACATTTAGCATATTATGACAGCTAATGACTTGTATTTTGACGGTTACAAACAATAAATAAGAAGTAAATGACCGGAAATGTTTTATTTATTCGTATTTCAAGTAAAATACAAAAGATCTAGACAGATTCATCTAACTAACTTATACTTGTATACTAAAACTTGTATATAAAATGGTAATGATTGCATGGTAGAATGCAATTTTCTAAATACACTACCTTCTTATTCTTGTTTTTTAAATATATTACGAATATTTTATAATCTTAGCATGCGACGGACGAGACGACACAGAGTGGCGGCATATTTGTTACAGCCAAAAAGGTATCGAATGAATTATGAGCCGCCTTCTATTCAAATATTCGGCATGTGTATTTTTTTTTCGGTTTTTTTATGTATATTTCTTCGTATATGGCCATTTCCGAAATATTATTACAACAATAAATGAATAGGTGTCCGTCTAGCCGACCGGATTTTCGCATTAGTATTATTATATTATTTATAAATAAATCCAAAACATAATAAAATTAATTAAACTAGTTATTCTACAAGAAGAAAATTGTCCAATAAATAACAAACTGGTAATGTAGCCAAGATGGGGTTTAGTAGTAGTTGTTTTTTTTTTTTATTGCATTTCTGTAGATGGTAGCGCAATACATCAATTAATTGTAATCGCTTTCAAGAAGACTATATCTGATAGGAAATTTCTAAGAAATTCACATATAAAACTAAAACAATCATCATCATCAACCACGTTGCACCATGTTGATTGTGAAAACAGAAAATTAACTTTTCTTCTATATATAAAATACCGTATTGCGAAAGTAATTTAGCATTACAAGTTAAGCATTTAATACAATTGTAAATTGAAATTCTTCAATAAGATCAAACGAATCGTACAGAAATGGTTGATATTTTTTTATAAGTAATTTTATTAAATCAGCGGTGTATTTCAATCAACTTAAAATGAGCCATTCTATAACCAATAATAAAGCGATTAACTATTATATAAGGGAAATAAATACCACACCTGCATTTAACCATATTATTTAGCTAAATTATATAGGGCCCGATTTCTTTTTTTTTTGTATAAGTATATGGGTTCGAAATCATAATCGATTTTGGAATAATTTAAGATATCGTGACGAAAAGCAGTTTAATGTTAATATATTCAAGGCACAAATTGTATTTTGTTTAGATAACGAGTATTGTTTGTTTGCATTCAATTAAGCTCTAGCTAAATTTATTAAATATTGATCGCGAGCTTTTGGAAATGGAGCTTTGTGGTCTGAGAAATGTGGATTTTCTGCAAAATGGCTAAGAATGCTTTTAATTAATTAATTTTTTTAATTTGTAAGAGTTAAAATATGATTTTGATTTAATTAATTGATTAATTTATTCAAAAAGCACTCGCTGTGATCGTTCGTAAATCTAATGATTTAGCTAATTACTTTGGAAGCTTTCGAAAATTAAACTTTTATACGATAAAAGCTTAAGGATGCACCAGAAACTTGTTTTTCCTGAAACATTTTATAAAAAGCCAATTAATTAACTATTTTTTTATATTTCATAATCATAAGAAGTATGTTTTTGATCTATTTATTTGATTAATTGAGCTTTAAATTCTGAGGATGTGGTCAGAAACGTCGTTTTTCTGAAAATTTCAAAAAATTGATTCACCTAATTAATTTTTCATATCTCTAACTGGTGAAAGCCTAGTTTCGATTTATTTATTGGATTATTGGATTATTGGAATAAAGCATTTTTGGAAACAGAGCTTTTATGCAATACAAATTCTAGAATCTATAATTAGAAAATTAGATTTTTTGGAAATTTCTAAAAATCCATGAAATTAATGAATTTTTTATATTGCATTGCTAGTCGTTGACATTGTTTTGATCTAATTATTTGATTAATTATTTCCTCAATCACTATCGATATTTTCTAAAACTTTTTTAAATTGAGCTTTTAAGCATGCAATTTGAGTCTGAGGATACATCAGAAACATGGATTTTTTGCAAAATGTCTAATAATCAATTTAATTAATTAGTTTTTCATACTCCTAGATATTAAAAATATACTTAAGTATTTGACTAATTAAGCTTTAAATTAAGTCTGAGGATGCAGTCAGAAACTTTGTATCTCAGTAAAATTTTAAGAAATCCATTTAATTAATTAAGGAAGTTTTGAAAATAGAGCTTTTAACTTTGAAAACATATTTTTTGCAAAATTTGTAATTCAATTAATCGATTAATGTTTCATATTTCTAATAGTCGAAAATATGTTATCGACCTAATTATTATATTTTTAATGAGGTTTGAAGTCTAAGGATGTAGCAACAAACCTTGTTCTCCAGAAAAATTTCAAAAAATCCATTTACCTAATTAATTTTGCCTTTTTTGAAACGTCGAAAATATATTTGCGATTTAATTATTTGATTAATTGATTATTTCCCAAGACATCATCGATACCAGTTTGAAAAAATCCTGAGGATACAGTCAGAAACATGGGTTCTTTAATAAAACTTCTAAAATCTCATTTAATTAATTAACAATTGTTAAAATTTTTCGACCTAATTAAGCCCAAACCGAATCACAAAATTGTTCTAATGATTTACAATTCGTTGACAGTCGTGTTATAATTTATTAATAAATTACTTCGTGTTTATTAGGGGAAGTTATGAATTTAATATAAAAAAACCTGTAAATTATAAATTCTAATGTATGTAAAATACTTTATAAAGAAACGAAATGCATGTAAGTTTGTTGTGATACAAGATTTTTTATTTCATGCTTGATGTGTAAACGATATTAAATTGATATTAAAATAACTTGGCAGATACACAAATTTCTGTTTTGAAAATTTGTATAATTTACCATCATTGTAAAACTTATGAAAGTTCAATTTTGTCGTATAATAATAATAGTATTGTTATTATTGTAACTAATGGTAATAACAGTTGAACGGTATCTAGAGTATAGCCTAAAGGAAATTGAATGTGAACGCTTATATAATATATGATTATTGATTTATGAATAAACGCTTCACTACATTTAACTGTTAATTGAATATTCAAAATTCAAATTAGTCTTATTCATAAAGGATGGATATAAATTATTATAATACATATTAAATTTAAAACGAAGAAAAATCTATATGCATATACATATCTATATACATATATATATATATGTATACATTCACAATGACAACAAATATATCCCATTTTCTAATACCATATAATATAAAATATTAGAATGCTATAAATTAGTAACTATAAATGTATGGAAATATGCAATGTAAATAAATTGCAATCATTTGATTTTATTTTATAATAAAACCTGAAATGAGGCAAAGTTATTTCACAATAAAATTTATCAAATTAAATACAATTAGAATAAATATATACATATATATTTGATAAAATTGTTTAAATTGTAATAAGTTAAAATGGAAATTAAAAATGACAGGATGACTAGCTAGTTGTGGCGTGCTTTTTTTTATTAATGTAATTTTATCGACCATATTACATAGCGGCATATAAGTTAAGAATCAAAGACTAGTTAAAATAAATGTACTTATATAGAGGCTCATAAATAAAAGGTCATAAATTATCACATTTATATTTTAAATAGAACTGATTCATGTAGAAACCAAGTGTGGAATTCTTTTTCCAATTATATTTGCAATAAATATATATAATTGAACTTTTATTGCAACTGTATATAAAGAAGATACCTACATATATTTATTTATCTAAGTGACATTTAAAGTTAATATAAAATATGATGTCATTTGGGTACTATATGGTGGTACCATGTATGTAGGTGTTAACTTTTCTATTCTATGTTAAATAGATGAAATTGTAAACAATTGAATTGGCAATTTGGGGCCATGTTAGAATTACACTTTGCCATTTTTATGTCAATTTATTGGACACTAATGGCGTTTTTTCATTAAAATAGAATTTCAGTTATTCTGTTTATTTGTTTAGTTTCTCCGTCGGAGCAATCAAATTAAGGACATTTTAATTTGTTTAATCATTAAAACTAGTCGAAAAGGGCTTGAACGGTTTCCTTAATTAATTTTCATTAACTTATAAAAATAATTATTATTGTACAATTAATTAATTTAATTAGTTTTTCGATTTAATTGCTTAAATATTTTCAAAAAATTTTCAACTAATTACTAAAAAAGAAACTTTAACAAACAACTCATCATATAATACCATAAAATTCATATTTTCAATATAACAAGTTGTAATTACACAAATATAACAAAAGTTAATAAGTTTTTGTAATTTGTAATTAAACAAGTAATTTTTAATTTATTTTTGTTTTCTGTTTTGGAAAGCGCAAACAATTCTAATAATAACACTCATAATTACTTAATTACATGACTTGAATTGTTACTTTAGTTAAACAATAATAAACTTAACAATGCTCGTAAATGTTTTAATGTTTTTGGGAAAAATGAACTTGAAAAAAATTAATTTCAACGAATTAGACCCGTGAAATATTTTCTTTATGATAAAACATAATTATGTTTTAGCAAAAAGATAAATCTTAAACTATTTAAATGTGTATAATTATAATAATTGACCGAGTTTTAATAATAGCCTTTGCAAAACTATTTTGGGTGTTACCCAATTAAGGGGAGCTACTTTTGCTAAAGACCAAAAAAAAGAAATTCGCATAAATCATGTTGTAGAAACAAAAAGTGATATTGCTAAGGGTCTAAATAGTATTCTGTCAAATTTTGACAGCAGACCAACGCTTACCTGAATTCATGTTGGGCACTCCAAAAGGCGTGGCACCTTGAAACATCGGTCCAGGACCACCAAAAGGATTCACTAGGCCTTGATGGGGCCAATTTGGATGGGCAGCTTGATAAACGGCCGCCGCTAATGCCGAAAACGGTGTCGGCCTTATTGGGCCCTGACTGTTCAGCATACCATCTTTTGGATAATCCCTTTGATGGTGATGATGGTGTTGTGTTGGAAATTCTTTACCATTCGGACTACTGTCCTCCGATTTTTGATCGGAATTCAAGTCCTCCACATCGACAATTGAGTCCTCCTCCTGATTGGAGTCATATTCCTCGTCCGAGGAATGGTGCACAGGACTGGATGATGGTATTGTTGAGGAATTATGGGATGTGGGTGATGTGGATTTGGCTGGCCTAGTGTCAGCCAACAATGAAGCAACACTAAAACTAATATGTCCATTTTTGTTTGTTGTCAATTGTTGTTGGGCATTGCTTGTCGATTTTTCAGCACTGATATTTTGCATAGTTTCCCCGTTTTTACTGTCTATACTGTCCAAATTTTGGATAGTCATAATTTTCACACTTTCTGATTGTTTTTTCAGCATTCGACACACTACCAACAATAATATAATGCACTAATTAACATATTTGACACTATTCCAAGTTTTTTTTTGTTTTTAAAAACTTAAAAAGAAAAACAACATTTATAATATGAATTGATTGCGCCCCTAAGAACTGTTACATCAAGTTGCCCAAACTAAACTGACCACCAGACTTGGCTATACACTTAGTCTGTTTCCAAGTTGTCAGAGGCGGAGTTGGTTGGGGGGCGGTCGGCAAAAACGCTACGCCTTCAGTGTATTCACCTTAATATCAAACTAAACCAATAAAATCCAAAAGCTCTTCAGGACACTTTCAGTCGACCAAATCGAATGTTGGTCCTTCAGGATAATTCTGGATTTATTTTATGTGATATTCTGATGATTTGGTCGATTGTATCTTGTTTCACCTTTAGTTCGTTTTCGCTGATTTTTATTATTACTATATAACTGGTGCTTTAAGGAGTTACACTTGTTTATAGTCGTTTTAAAAACACAACCATCTAAGATTGTTATAACTCAATTACCAAGCCACAAGAAAAGATGATCCTGTATATTATGGTGGTTTTATTTTACCTTTTTACTACTCTTGTTTATATAAAGCCTTTGGCTGAAATGCACTTTACGATGCACGCGATTTTATTAGTTATTTGCCAAAGTGATTTTCCATTTTTGGGCAGCATTTTTAGCACTTTTTAATTAGTTGGAACTGTTTTTATGACCTCCGTTTCAACAATTATTATATTGATTAGTGCTTTGTTCGGTCTAACTGGGTCACTTTCAGAAAAGCTGAATGCAATTAAGTTTATATATGTGTATTTTGAATTTTTTTTCGAACAACTTGTATAACATATTATTGTTGCCAAAATTTTCACTCACCTGAAATTAATCACATTGACATGAAAACAGTCTCAGACATTTATTATATTTTCTTTTTTAATTTGACTTCAATTATTTGTAACGGCGCATTTACAGTCGAATTTATTGGTGAATTTTGACAAGAAAAAAGCCCAGTATACAAGGTGCATCGAAAGTACTGAAACAAAGATAGCAGAATGTAATTTAATGGTTTTTGCAAATTGCTTGTTACTGATTCGGAAATCGGGACAGACAGTTTGCAGACTGCATTTATTATTACCTATATACGTATTATACGTTAAAGGGAATAAGAAAAATAAAAAGATTCGGTGAAAAACTGGATTGTGTGTATGTGTGTGTGTGTTTTTTGAATTGATACTGCTGTTGCAATTAGATATAATGATCACTTAATTGTGAGTTATTGTGCTTGTTAACGGATATCTTGTTAAAATTATGGATGTTCATGGGGACCAACATTTTGGAACATTTTCTCTTTTATTATTTGCCTTTTTATATACTCATGTGTGTGTGTGTGAGACAACTGGTTTTATTTTCGACCAGTTTTTCTACAATACACACCATCATCTTAAAATGGCCATTAATTAATTCTAGCATAATTTTAACGAAAAATAAAAACGTATATATGAAACTCAGACATTATTCTATAAGTTCTATAACATTTCCAACAACTTAACAAGTTTACCCATCTTTTCTAATTATTATTTTATGCTTAGATGGAGCCACTTATTTTTTGGCCTTATCCTGAATGAAATCAGCCTTTATTTTCGCGTCACATTTAATTTGTTCCTTGTATATGTATATATTTTTATTTCGTTTGTAAATCTGTTCCATATGTTTATTTTTGTGTATCATGATCCTTGTTCGTAAACGGATGAACTTTTCAACAGAAAAATAAAACTTTTTGATGCATCAGTAAACGAGAAATGAATAATATATGTAGCAGTGCTAATTGTATATTAAATTACTCTTTAATTGTAAACAGAGACCTTTTTGCTCTGGCAAAAGATTCTAATTTTTTTTTGATTGCGTTTTAAAAATATATCAAATTTCTTCTACATATATATATATGCTAATTAATTTTGTGTGTAAACGCTTAAATTCCAATAACACATTTTACTTAAAGGTATAATTTCAATTATTTGAACATCTGCTGGTCTCTATTTATGTCCTGTCGCATTACAATTAATTAAATTAGATAAATTGATTAATTAGAAGTATTTTACCTGGCTTTTGGAAATAGAATATTTTAAGTAATAGATATAATTGAAATGAAAATAGATAAATAATTAAGTGGACCCTTTTGTTTGTAGATAATTTCCTTCAATATTATAAATTCTGTATATTTAAACAACAAAACAAAAAAAGAATTGGATAAGATTCAATAGGGCCAGACATACAAACTGTTTATATATATATACAGTGTGGTAAAACAGCTTAAATGTGGCCATCTATATGCGAAGATACAATCAGCTGACTACATAATTATTAAATGTACAAGCTAAGCAGCTTAAAAACTACAGTAATTGGATCCTTAATTAAAAGGAATCGCAATTTGGATGTTTTAATTAGAGAATTTTCGACGAATATATATACGTACTTGTTTATGTTATACGAAATAAGGGGGAAAATAATACCCAATATTATTTTGAGCATATTATATGCTTGTTAATATAAAATAAATTCTTTAATTCTCATTCTATATAATGGTAATTATTGTTTATACTAATTAGTTAATGTACAATAAATATAAAGTTAATTAATAAGATCCATTTTTACGATACTATATGCCATTTTCACTCGTACGAAAAAAAAACTTGTACAAATTATAGTTTTGTAGAAAGTTTTTTGAAAATGTGACATATACCTATATAATTATTACAAAATGTTTGTCTGTAAATTTCACATAATTCTATGAAATTTCAACATCGTTACGATGAAGCGACAACTAAACACCCCCTAATTAAAGCACGTTTTTAATTACATTTTGAAAAACATGATTAATATTACAGAAACATATGTCAGTTTAGCACCGCATACCTCCTAATGAGACAACTATTATAGAACGACTGAAATTCCTTATTATACCAGCAAGCAACACTGTCGAACAACATTATACTTGATGCCCATTTCCGGAATATATTGGGAATAACAATTCTGGGATGGTTATGTTCCATATGTATTTGAAACCCGTTCGAAAAGGACGAAATTCGAGCACTTTTTCAACAAAGTAATAAAACAATAGATGTAGAATTTATTTAAAATATTTTCGTGTTATCTTTACACATTTTTATGGTAATTTCAACGTTAAAACATCAAGAATTAAACAAAATACTTAACAATTATCTGTTAAATTTTAATATCCTTATAATTGTCTCGTTTTGCGTTTCAATTAAGATAAGAAAACGATATTACAGAATCGCATAAAATAAATGAAAATTTTACAATCTAATAAAAGCTTTCTGATTTTAAGTAAAAAAATACGATAATGTATACCTTAATTGACAGAGAAATGTAAATAATTTGTTATCAAATGTTATAAAATTGCTATTAAAGACGAATTTTATAACATTAAAATAATTTTTCGTAAATACATTTTAAATAACACTCTCATTTTCGTTGATGGGATGTTGGAGGGAAAAAGAAGTCGTACATTTGAACTGGTTGTTTATTAGGAAGCCATCATCCGGAACCAAATAGGGGAGAAAAACTAAATTCAGTTTTACACTTTGTTACTTATATAACAACCCCCTAAATATATACACTTTAAATATGCTGATAGAATTTATCAATGTATACACATCATTAACTTTAGACAATATAAAATGCACATTTTGCCAATTACCCATGGACCATTTTCAGTGTTAATTATTACACACATCATCGTTTTCGTTTTGACAAGCACAAAATTTTTCAAACTTATCATCATGATGCATTTGCCTTCAAGTTTAGCTTAATATATTTATAAAGCGAGCAGTATAATAATTTAAACGACGGTTAATGTTGATGGTTTCGAATAAACTTAATCAATTTCTCAATTACGTTGAAACAATAAATTTTATAATGTTTTAAGTGAAAAAGATAACGCAGAAATTTAAATAGGTTTATAAGTTAAGAGGCTGTTAGTATATAAGTGTTTGTTATCGTAACAGCAACAGCTGAAATAGAACTCATTAATTAAAATGTGATAATTAATTTATACAGGATGACTTTATATAATACTGGCGATTTGTTGTTGTTTTCATTTATATATTTTTTTTTATTTATTTATTCAATTTTTGATAATTCGTCTTAATAACAATAGAAAAGAACATGGAATTCATTAATATATTGGGCGGACGCCATCTCGTCACTTTATATTCCTCTATAAAAGCTTCAACAGAATGGAACACGCTAACTCGCCACCTGCCACTAAACTGATACACCTCAACTGATCACTTCAAGAAAATCTCATTGTGTTCATAATCTTTTAAGAGATGGTCTGATGTCTCTCTTTACATATTTTGTTATATGTTTTGTATAATTTATAAGAAAATAATAAATATTGTTGTTTTAACGAATGTTTCCGTTTTAACGTAGTTCAAACTCATAAAATCATTTCTAATGTCTAGCTTTAAATGTTAGTTCATTTAACAGTTTAAAAAATTTTAAAATGTGATTTGCCATTGAAGTCTCCTATTTACATCTTAGTTTGTATTTAAGTAACGTTTTTCATATCCCTGATATCAATACGACGTAGCAAATGATAAGATTTAAAAGAAAAAATAATTAGAGTAAGATAAGCGACTAACAAACAATTTCGAGAACTCCGGTGACCAGTTAGCTAATCTCGAAAGAAGAATTTACCAGATTTCGATCAGTGACAAGATGGCACACGAAAATTGGAAGGGATTAAAAACGGTGACCTGTTGAACTGTAATATACACCAGAAAAAAAAAACAATAAATGTTTTATGTTTATAAAAGACAGTGTAAAACTATAATAAATATAATAGAATGAAAGAAAATTAGAG
>SSSI01006619.1:0-15551 GCA_004796505.1 Oryzaephilus surinamensis
ATTTGAAAACAAATTTTTTAATTTTTGACGAGCATTACTTTAACGGTGACCTCTTCAGCAGCACAATGGATATGCATAACTGCACTATAACCAGCACAGATAATAGATTTATGTTCTAATATTACCAATTGAGCATCAAATACACGTCCTGTATGTATTGGATTTGCGGCATCACATAATACGAAACCAGGACTAACGTCTTCTTCTTCTACACCTTTTACTTTCACTTTCACATTTTCACCTGGTACAATACGATTCACTTCATCATCATCAGATAATAGCATATCGACAGTAACTGGAGTCTAAAACAAGAAAAAAGATATTTTAAAATAAAATCAACGCTGACGTCATTAATTATGACGTATACGCCAACTAGTTTTAAATTGAATTAGAAATGTTATTCTATTTGTTTTTTGCGCCTCCGTCCGTATTTAGTTGTTTTGCAATCGCGAAAATCGTCTAGAAACTGCGTTTTTCCTGCCTAGGCAGGCAAAATGAAATCTAGTGCAATTTACGTTCCCACTGATTCAGAAAATGAATTGATTTGACAGATGTCAAATGTGTCAAGTCGAAATATTGTTTATTAAATTAATTTTTTTATTTAAATAATTATTGTCGGCGCAAAAAATATTGTGTTTTATGCGTCTAGAAACTCTGTTGCGAGTGTTCGTACGTTGAGGGCCTCGGCCTGCGGCCTCAGCCCTCAAAAAACTCACACTCGCAAAAGCTCAGTTTCTAGCCTTATAAAACAAATAACTATTATTTATTAATTTATTTATAAAATAAATCATACCCTGTTGGGCATAATGACCAGATTTTGTCCTTTTCGACATTCTCCAGATTCGACTTTGCCCATAACAACAGTACCCATATCTTTATATTTATCTACAATTGGCATTATAAATGGTCCATCATTTTTTCGATTCAACGATGGCAAATCATCAATAAATGGTATAAATGCCGGTCCCCTATACCATGGACATATAGATTCGTCGACTTGTTCTTTTAAACCTTGTCCAGTTTGTCCGGAACATGGTAAAAAGAATAAATCTTTATTAAATATAAAACCCAATTTTTTTAAATATGGTAATATCTTTTCACGGCACTCATTATATCTAGCTTCGTCCCAATTAACAGTTGGATCATCCATTTTATTAACCAATACAACTAAATATTTTACACCGGCCGTTTTGGCCAACATTGCATGTTCACGTGTTTGGCCGCCACGATCGAAACCAGTTTCGAATTCACCTTTTCTAGCTGATATAACAAGGACGGCTAAATCCGCTTGGGCAGCACCACCAATCATATTAGGCACGAAACTTTTATGACCTGGTGCATCCAGTATTGTAAAATGTTTTTTATCTGTTTCGAAGAATGCACGACCAACTTCCACCGTTTTTCCTTTATCACGTTCTAAACAAATACAGAAATCAATGGCATTTTTAATGGGAAATTTGTTTGTTTTATGGTATTCTACCTTCCTGGTTCGTATCTAACGCCCAACTGAGATACCACGACTCCCTACTCTTCTCCCTGGCTTCTCTTTCATATTTTTCCAATGTACGTTTATCCACCATACCAGTTAATGCCATAATTTGTCCACCAATTGTACTTTTGCCGGCATCCACGTGTCCAATAAACACCACATTTACGTGCTCCTTTTTATCTTTATGTACTTCCTCTTTAATTGTCTTCTTTTTCGTCACTTTTATCGGTGCTTCCTCACTAGACGGTTCGTCCTCTTCGTCACCGTCTGGTGTTATTACCGGTGGTATGGTGTCATCGTCGGCGGCATCCTCCCATGTACCGCCCTCACACCCAGGGGATGCATCCCCATCCGCCGGTGGAATAGGAGGCGGTTCTTTGACTTCAACACGTTCCGTTTGTGGATCCGTACTGTTTGTACCTAAATTTGTTAATTAAACGATAATAATTAATCGGTTAATTCCAGATTTTCACTAACAACTACTTTCAACTGGAAATAACTGGTTTAGAAGAAATTTCAAAATTTGTTTGGATAAAAAAACAACAACAATAGGAATTGTTGTTTATCCAATAAACTAATAATAGACCAGTTTTTTTTCTTATATACAGCCATATTGGCCTCATTTTACATTAAAAAACAATTAACCATCCCTAATTGACACACCTTCACAATTGTAATGTAATTAAATCTGATTTTTGTGACTGGTTTTTTTGGGGCCCCAAAATCCTAACCTAAGTTTGTACTGTCCATGGCCAGCCAAGATTGTAGGACTTACCGTTTAAAATTGGCGAATGTTGCGGTGAAAAATTCGAACCGTCACTTTGATTCGGTGAATCGTTTTGTTCATCTTGATTAACTGGTGATTTAGCAAACGAAGGCACAAATTCGACAGCATTTACATTCAACGTGGAAAATTGTGCTGCTGTCACATCTGCTGCATTATGAACAGGCGAATTATTTGTCGACATTGAATCAGCTTGTGATTCCCAACTATCTGGTGCTGTATTATTTGACATATTTGTGCACTATTTATTTATTTATATAATTAATTTGTTATATTATAAAATCTATCGAATATAATAGCGTTTTTATTCGTTAACGTATATAGTTTTTTTCCTCACACGTAAAATATGAGAAAAATTCACAATCTAGATGGTTGGTGTGTATGTATCCGCGTGCGTGCGTTGACTGATGAAATGACCGGAAACATAATGGCCGAAATGTCATGTTTATAATTTAAATCATGTTTTACTTATAAAATCAAATTGAACGCATAAAATCAACTTTAATACGAAAGTATTCCCTTATTGTTCAACTTCAGTGGAATTTTTTAAAGAAATTTAAGTAAAACAAACAACTTTCACCGGATATCGGTTTGACATAAAAAAAGGCGCGCAATTTCAATTTGAATAAAAAACCCAATTAAAATAACATTTCTTTTATTTGTTCATCAATAATTTAACATTGTTTTCACGTTCAATCTTTAATTGTCGTTTCACAGCCTTGTGTTCCATTTCTTCGTAATCTTCAGCAAATATTAATTTTAAAGCTGGATATAAATGCGGTACAATGCAAAGATCTTCAAAAGAAATCTAAAAAAAAAAAATTAAAAAAATATATACATCACACAAAAACACGTAAAACACTCCTACCTGCATATTATCGAAAGCTATACTAACATTCTCAGCGAAATTATCGTTAAATCTTGGCAATTTTGCGTAACGTTGACTAAAATGTGTTAAAATGATATTTTTCGCATTCATATGTTGTCCAATTTGTATGGCTTGCGACGTTGTTGAGTGCATTTTTATTACAGCTTCACGTTCTAAATCATCCTCCATTGTTGCTTCATGTATTAAAACGTCACTATTTTCGCCTAATTGTATTAAATTCTCTGTAGGCATTGTATCACCAGAATAAGTCAATTTTAAACCGTTTTTATGTACAAAACTAACACCAAAGGCATTTGGACAATGTTTTACGTAACACGTATTTATTTCCTTCATGTCCAAAGAATTAAAAACCTCTTCAAGACCTTTACTAACACCAACAAACTAAAAATGTCCAAGTTAAAACTAGTTTTTAACGGAATCTTTAATAATACCAAGTCTGTATTTGGTATTAAAGTGTACAAATTTTGTATATCTTCGAAACATTTATCATAAAAATTCAACCATGCTAAAATTTGTATAGGCGCTAACAAATAAACTGGCTTTAATGGACGTTTTAACAATTTTAAAGCATTTTCTCTTCCTTGTAACATTCCTAACAGTCCAATATGATGATCAGCATGTAAATGTGATACATAAATAGCGTTTATATTCGCTAAAATTTCATAAGCCTTCGATTTACCAAAGAATCTAATAATTTGACCAAAAGTGCCTTCCCCACAATCAATAATTATGTTATTATTTTCACTAAAAACAAACCAATTTTGTTTACATGTACAAAATAAAACGGAATATTTACTTTGTTTGCAATAAAATTCCACTTGTATTTCTAGTTTTGTTTGGTATACATGATCCAGTGCCTAAAAATATAATCTTCGGATATGAAGAACGTATTTTTCTATCTAGTTTTTGTTTTAGTTCTTGTAGAATGTCGGAAAAGCCTTCAATCGTTTGTATTTCCCTTTTGTAATCCTCCGGAGTGATTTTTAACTCACTGGATTTATCCCAACCAAAACGAGGCCTTAAATGATAATTACAAAACGTATTCGGAAGTAAAAAACCATCTAAAGATCTCGATTGAACAGTTAAATTTTCTAAAGACACTTCATCAGTACATTTTTGTTTTTTATTTATTGGAAAACTAGTTGTATTCTCAATTTCACTACCATTATCGCCAAGTAAAGGAAATAAATCGTTTGAAAGTGTGTTTAATTTATATTGTATTCGATGTACAGCTGCACTGCCTAAGCATTTATTATATTCATTTAATAATAAATGATGAGTGCTGGGCGAAAAACGATTAATCCATTCTTTATATCTGAAAATTTAACTTAATTATCAATAATTTTGTTAAATTTTACGAAATATTTAAATACTTTTCGTTTTCTGTTACGCATTTTGGACTAAAATGTACAACTAACAGTGCGAAATCTTCGTCATTGGATGCAGTTTGTTGATATTTTTTAAATTCGTCATTATTTAACAACGAATCTAAATATTCCACTGATGGACAATCAACAACGATAAAAACCGGTCCTGGATCGTTCGGTTCGCAGACATCTTTTGATTCCACTGTTTTACCATTTGGTAAAACCACATTTTCACCTGATTTCAATTTTCCTAATAACGGACCAGGCGGCACACCGAATTTAACACATTTTTCTAAATCCAATGCACCTGGCCGAGCTTGCAATCGGCAAATATACGACACGGAAACGCCTTGTTCTTTAATTTCTTGCCATAAATTTTGCTTTTCTAAAGAAATTGCATCGGCCGCAGTCCTTTTACCACTATCTACAAATGTTATCAGTCAACAATTGTTCTAATTTAAACTTTTGACGATTTTTGGTAAAAATAAGGGAGATAAGGGATACCAGAATTTTGGGATCGGGAACGACTTCGTCTTCTATTTTTAGATATCTTACGTTCGTGTGCATAATAGTCGGTGTTGTCTTGGAATAAATCGTTAGAATTTGATCTTTGTCGTCTTCGAGGACCTTCTCGACGTGTAGAAGTGGCTGCATCTTCCTAAATTAACAATTCAATCTAATAATGCCGCTTAAAAATCTTTTGTGTTTTACCGTAGCCAGTAATCCGACTTGAACTTCTTTTGAATTCGGATCTCTAGTTAAATTTACGTATTTAACAGTCATAACATTGTCTTCAAACTGTTTATCGTCACTGCAATCCGCCACTTTTACTTTCAAGTCGCGTAAAACTACGAATCTTTTTGTGGCGGCAAATAGTCCTTCCTAAAGTTATGAAATATTAGCTCATCTACTTACATAACTGGTTTTTACTGATTTACAAGTCCTTTAGGGCCGTGTAAAGTGATTTCTGACACGCCAACGTCTTGTATTGTGAGTGCAGTTCCTGGTAAGCCTCCAATTTTTTTCCACGTGGGTTGTGTTATAAAAATATGCTCTAATTTTCCTAATTTCATTTTGTGTTCGTGTGCTAAACGTTGGGTGCCTTCCCCACAATTAAATAAGTACCTAGATTGATCTGAGAAAAGATAAAGTGCTGTTGGAGCCCCTTCAGCACCAGTTCCAAGTACTTGTAATGTAACTTTTCCAGAGACATACTTAGAGGATTTTTCCTTGATTTTTTTACGTTGTTTTTGGGCCTCAGCGATGTGTTTTGGTTCTTTTGGCATGCTTTTTAATAAGTTTATTAGGTTAGAATTTGTTTTCGTACAATACAATTTTATAAATGGTACTAGTGATCTAAAATGTGTAGAATAGGTGATAAAATACATTAGAGTTTTAGGAAAATTTTAAAAACATTTAAAATAAATACTTTAAATGAATTTTTATTTTTAAAATGAAATGTTTTGAAATGTACTACTTGACAATTTGCGCAATAGATGACAGAACTGGTTGACAAAGAAAAGGATTCTGCAAATACTTTTTATAATGAAATCATATTATTTTTTATTTAATACATTTTTTATTCATAAAAGTAATAGTAGAAACATTGTAACAAGAAAATTTATTAAATTGTCAATAAAACATAGAAAATAGCGGTATTAATTAAGTTTTATTTGAAAAAGTTTCATATTTATGCAACAGATGGCAGAATTTCAAAAAGAAATCTGCCATAAATTTTTTTATAGATCTTTTATAAAATGACAGTTTTTGCGTATTTATAGAAGTTTTTGGGACATAAAATCATAAAATTAAGTGTTAAACAATGCATAATTCACATTAACATTGCATTAAATTGCAAACTAACAAATTATACAAAATGTAGGTCATAAAAAACATTCAAAAACACCATAAAATTGATGTGTAATAATATAATTTTCGATACCTTTGTCTTCAAATAAAACCACCATAAATTAATTGTAAATTTTATGTTAAATTGTTAATAATTGTGAAAATATGGAAAGCGTTGGTGATTACGAATATAATAGTAAAGACCTTATAGGCCATGGTGCATTTGCTGTTGTATTTAAAGGCAGACATAAACAGGTCAGTGGATTCGTTTTTTTTCTCAATTCTTAATCAAAATAAACAATCAATTTTTCCATTTAAATCTCGTTTTACAGGATCACAGCCTTGTTGTAGCCATCAAAAGTATAACAAAGAAGAGTTTAGCCAAATCACAAAACTTGTTAGGCAAAGAAATCAAAATACTCAAAGTAATTTCAAGTTATTTTATAGCCTCGATTTGCTTCAATTAATTTATTTATATTTGTAGGAATTAACGGAGTTGCATCATAAAAATGTTGTCGCTTTATTGGACTGTAAAGAATCTCCTAACAACGTTTATCTCGTCATGGAGGTGAGCAAATTAAATAAATAAAAAACGGTATAAGGAAAAAATATTTTAATGAAAAATAAAACTGCTACAACTACAAAATTCCTTAAAAAAATATAATATTTCAAGCCTTTAATTCAGTTTTCTTATTATCTTCTTCATCGATATCAACTTTTTCGGCCACTAATTTATCTAATTCATGAGCATCTTTAACTTCTTCATTAATTTTTGGCTTTACGTCGGTTTCACCATTTTCATTTGCTTCAATATCGTGTGCATTACGATTTTTTCTACGTTTTTTTATGTAATTATATGTAAATGCTGCCAAACCAACACCAATAACCGTAAGAAACAGAAACAGTAGAATATTTGTATCTTTGCTGGCTTTTTGAATGTTTTCACCAGTTTTGGCTTCTTCCACTTGTATCGATTCTTTCCTTAACAATGTTTTATCACCAGATATTTCCACTGCATTATTGCTTTGTTCTTCCAACAAAGTTTCCGTTGTGTTTTTCCATAATTCCGGACTTTTATTCCTTTCTGTTGGGGTATTTTCCTCTTTCAATGACGGTATATGTATTTCTTCCGATCCAGAACCTTCAACTTCTTCATCCTTTTCACGTTTAAAGATTTGGTGCGTGTATTTCGGTATAAATTCCAATTTTTTACAATCAATTTTCTTTTGTTCACGTTCAGTATGTAATACTAATTCAAATTGTTCACATATTTTATATAATTTGTCATTATGATTAACAATAGCCGGTTTTTCCTCGTCGTTCCACAATTGGAATTCCTGAAAAATCGGTTATTTATTCCTTATCTATTACTAATTGTTTGATTTTTACTTTTTCTACATTTAAATTGTTATTATTTGTTTCGAAATGTTTGAAATATGTTTGTAATGAGCCGGGTATTCTTCCAACTGGTAAACTGTCCTAAAAATTTCAAAAAATCGTACATTTCAGTAAAGAAAATCTGATTTTCTTACATATTCAATGGGACTACCAATCGAATCAACACTTTCCTGTGATTGGGCACGCCTATTTACATTGCAAAATCAATTTTTATAACACTGTTTTTAAATAAATATTTATTTACTTACCCTATAATAATTAATGTCAGTATGTGAATTATGTGCAAATATTTGAGACACTCCATTTAATTAGTAAAAAATTTTTTTAACACACAATATTCAACACACAAATCTATAATAAAAATGCAACCTAATATGTTTGAAGAAAGTATACGTTAACCAGGTGATAAGATAAGAATGATAATATATAATATAATAATGTTAAACTGATGGATTTAAAATAAATGTTTATTTTAGGAATTTGAAATTTGAGACGTATTATTTACTTAAACTTGTTTATCATAATATATTGTATAATTTATTAATCATTGATGACATGTATATGCAAAAAATTGGAATATTTAATTTATTCGTTTTTTTTTTGTATTTGTTTCTCTTAGTATTGCAATGGGGGCGATTTGGCGGATTATTTGGGCGCAAAAGGTACCTTAAGCGAGGATACAATCCGTTTATTTTTAATACAGTTAGCTGGTGCTATGAAAGCATTATACGCTAAAGGTATTGTACATAGAGATTTGAAACCGCAAAACATATTACTGAGCCATAATGGTACGAAAGTGCATCCGCAACCGTCTGAAATTAAATTGAAAATTGCCGATTTTGGGTTCGCCCGTTTCCTACAAGATGGCGTTATGGCGGCCACTTTATGCGGTAGTCCAATGTATATGGCACCGGAAGTGATAATGTCATTACAATATGATGCAAAAGCTGATTTATGGAGTTTAGGTACAATTATTTATCAATGTTTAACTGGTAAAGCACCATTTCAAGCTAATACACCGCAAGCATTGAAAATGTTTTACGAGAAAAATGCCAATTTAGCACCAAAGATACCGGCTGGTACTAGTCCGAATTTATGTGAATTATTAATTGGTTTATTGAAACGGAATGCACGTGAACGTATGAATTTTGAAACATTCTTTAATCATAAATTTTTACAAAGACCAAAACCAATTGAACCACAAAGTCCATTACAAGCTGATTTACCAATGACTATTGGTTCACCTGTATTAAATAAAGTACCATTAAGGCCTTCCACACCTATTAAAACTGTTACACCACCACGATCTCATCCAGGTAAGTGATTTTTATTGATTTTTTGGTAATTGGTTTTCATACTAAACATTTTTTGAAAATATCATTATTATGCAACCACCAATACGTAACCGTCATTTTTTTTCATCGCTTTTTTAATATATACTTGTAGACTCACCACAATCTACAAGAACTGCTCTCAGTTCAAGTCCTGAAGATGATTATGTTATAGTTCCACCAAATATACAACCGGATCAATCAATTGAAACAGTGGAAAAAGACAAAAAATCGTAAGGAGGAACAAAACAATTTAATTTAGAAAAAAGCCTAACTGGTTTTTTTCCCATAGATTTAATTTACCATTGCGTACAGTATCACCAAAACCAGTTAATCTGTCGCCAACAATAAATAGTCCGACTAGACCAAGTTTCTTGCCAATTTCCGAACCAATTCCAGTACCATCACAACGTGACAATTTCCAAAGAATGTACAGTCAAGAGAAAAAAGATGAATCTGGTACATCGCCAACGAAAAACCACAGTATACCACGTTCTCAACCAATAAGTATGAAACGGCCGGAAAAACAAATGCAAAACGACATTGATATCAGTTCGTTATCACCACCGTCAGTACAATTCGTTATTGGAACACCGCCAGGTGGTCGAAGACGTTCAACGTCGAGTAGTTTATGTGAAACACCACCACCACCGAATTTGTGGACCGTGTCACCGGTTAGTACGAAGAATTTGTCACCGTTACGACGTTCTGGCACATCGCCACCAATATTGAGTGGACCATTGGCACGTGTACCGATTTTAAGTAGTCCAAATTTGTGTGATAATAATAATTTAGGAAAATCACCAATAATACCATTTTGTACACGTGCTGTTACATTACCGGAAATCAGTGAAATGGGAAATTATTTTACCGATCAATCACAACAATTAAATGAAAATCATCCAATTACATTTTTGGCACCGGAATTACCGGAAGAAACATTATTGGAACGTGAACATAATGAAACGTTGGCGAAAATTAATTTTGTATTAGCATTAAGTAATTGTATATTGGATTTAGCTGCACAACGTTCAACACCATTGGCTGCATTAGTTGATCCATCAGCACAAAATCAACCGATGAAGGAAACTGATCGTCGTGCTGAACAATTGGTGCTTTTAGTGCGTGCTTTGCAATTATTAGGTTCTGGATTGTCTTTGGCCACCAGACAATTGAAAGCTGGACAATTAAGGCCGAGTTCAACAGTGAAAAATGGTAAGAATTAATTTTTAAAAAATTCCACTATTGACATCTGTCGGAATTTATCATTATTAATAGTTACGTTAATTGTTCAAAGATGGCGAGAGTAGAATTTAAATTAACCGCGTTTTATAAAAAAAAAATCGTATAAATTTACATTTAATTAATATTTTTAGTTGTTCAAACACTAAACACGAAATTTAAGTCAACTTTAACTGAATGCAAACAATTAAATAGTACTGGTTTATTAAATAAAGTTGGAAGTACTAATATTGCAGCCGATCAAATACTTTATAATCATGCAATTAAAATGGTAAGGTAATTTTCAAATAAAAAAACAACATGTTTTTACGTTTTTTTCCATTTATTAGTGTCAAACGGCAGCTTTGGATGAATTGTATGGTCATCCAGAAGAATGTTTTCAACGTTATCAAACAGCACAAATTTTATTGCACAGCTTATCACAACAAATGCATAACCAACAAGATAGAATATTGTTAACACAGTGTAAGTTTAATTTTAAAATGTTGTAATTTTATTACTGATTACATTTTTATATGTATGCAGATAAAGAAGCTGTCGAGAAACGTTTATATGTGTTGCAACAGCAAGGTTTAATTTATGCAACTGATACCGATTTAAATTGATTTTCAATAATTACGATAATAACAAATTTATTGCTTATAGATTAGAACAGTAGTAAGGTAAAAAAAAAAGAAGTTGGGTATTTATTTTTAATTTGTGATTCATTTCGAATTCGTATAAATTTATAATAAAATATTTTTTCTATATATCAGTTCTCGATCTTGTTAAGTGATATTTCTATGTGTTTGGATAAATGATAATTGTAGATTTAATATTGTTCTATTCACCTCATTAGTATATTAAATAAATAATATATACATATACGAAATAAATATAATATATAATAAAATTCTATTAGAATTTATAGTTAAACTTTTGTGTAAATAGTTACAAACAAGTAACTGAGTCATGGTTTCTTCCATTTTTTTTTGTAAAAGGGTGTATTTTGCAATGAAATAATCGTAAAGGATCTTATAATTAATCAATGTATTATTTTTATGTAACAAATAAATCATTTATGAGTTTTTCTGAGTTCTTATTACTTGTAACAATGGATTTGTTATATATGTGAATCACTATCGTCTCCACATGGTTTTGATAAACGTGATTTATTACTCGTTGTTATTTTGACCTCTGATTGAGCTCCCCAGCAAAGAATATCAATAACAAATAACAATTTCATCAAGAAAAATAGCCTTATCACGTAATATATTTACGAAATATTCACACGTATATAAATATTTGTTAATACACCCAGTATATTTTCACTGAAATTGTTAAATTCCATTCATTATTTGATTAGCGTTCGCACAATAAGTTTGCAAGTGAATTTTATTAACAATTATCTTCAAAATGAGTTCTACTGAGGTGAGTTTTTAAATTTACTGCTATTTTATTGCCAACAAAACGCGAGTAAAAATTACTAAATGACAAATTTAAATATAACTGTTGTTATATTAAATTTTACGAAAAAAATTGTTTTTTGACTTTAATTAACGTCCTTATTTACTAAACTTTGAACCAATTAATAAGGAATTCTAATTAGTATGTATAAAGAGCTCAAGATCATCCGAACAAGACCCCCCAGAGAAATGAAACGATAAACTTGTTGACATATTTACATGAATAATAGCTTCGTTCTTTGGATTTTTAGTCAAAACATAAAATTTTATCGTTATCACGATAATAATTAATTGGAAAATGCAAATTTTTATATTTCGGACATTTTTACGTGTTAAAAAAAGTTTGGTTAAGTTGACCTTGCATTTGTTGATTAGTTGATTAAAGGTAAATTTAATCGCAATTTTATTTACGTAATGAAATGCAAGCTGTTTGTTTAGATGAAGAGAGTCTACAGGGTATATTTCCATCAAACGTGGGGGATCAACTAATTGAACAGTTGACCCCCACGAATAATGCAAAAACAGTCTTAGAAAATGTAAGTAATTTCGTTTTTGAAATCATTTTGGGTCACAAAGTTTATTTTCTAGATGATAATATGTGTATGTTAATTATTGGGGGTCTCTCTTATCGCAGTTTATAATGTATTTATTGACCTTTTATTTAATCACAAGCTATCAATGGTTAATATAAAGCCGAAAGTTTGTGTGTCGTCTTTAGTATTTCCTCAAAAACATTCTTAAACGTACACGAATTCCTACTGTTGCATTAATTTAAAGGCAAAGTACGAAAAACAGTCAAAATTTCTACGTATTTTAGTTGTTTTTCGATTATTACCACATTTTATTGAATAGTTGTGTTAAATATTATAAATGGTTTCGTTTTTGAAAACCGAAAAAATGTGTATTGTTAACAAATATCGTGTAAACCCAATTTACTATTCAGACTATTCTGATACGAACTAAAAAAACTTTGTTTCTAACTGAAAATTAGAAAACAACGATCGAAAAAAGTCTGAATTTGAAATTATACAAAAATGGATATTGTTTCAAATGTAAAACAAGTTAATTTTACTTGAAATTAGTTGCTAATGTAGATTTTTTTGTTACAGTATCCCGTTTTCAAAGCTTTCCTAGCTGGAGCATTTTCTGGATCATGTTCCACCGTCTTATTTCAACCCCTGGATTTGGTGAAAACCCGTTTACAAAATCCCACAGCAACAACAGCCCTTATCAAGTAATTTACAAACAAGTTTATTCATACACATTATCTAAACAAAATTTTTTTCTGCTATTTTTAGCGGCCGTAACACTGGCATGATAACAGTTTTCTCAAACATCGTACAACAAGAACATTTGCGTGGATTATGGCGCGGCATGATACCAGTAAGTTATAAATAAACAAACAAATTTCCATCGATATTAAATTAAGGACTCATTTTTATAGTCGATCACCCGCTGTGTACCTGGCGTCGGCCTGTATTTCTGCTCGTTGGACTATTTAAAGACGAATATGTTCGAAAATCAACCCTTGAACCCTTTGGAATCGATCGCCATTGGAATGTTGGCACGCTGTATGTCTGGTGCCGCTTTAATTCCTGTCACAGTAGTAAAAACAAGGTACTAAACGCATGGCAAATTACTTAAAATCATTTTCTAATCATAATTTCGGATAGGTTTGAGAGTGGCGTTTATGGTTACAACAATATGACGTCAGCATTCAAAGAAATTTACCGTACAGAAGGTGTACGAGGCATGACATGCGGTTTGGTTCCAACACTGTTCCGTGATGCCCCATTTTCCGGTTTATATTTAATGTTTTACACTGAATCGAAGAAATTAGTGCCTGAAAACATGTTGAATACGGTGTACGCGTCGCCGATACATTTTACATGTGGTTTAATGGCTGGTTTGTTGGCATCAGTCGTAACACAACCGGCTGATGTGCTAAAAACGAAGATGCAATTGTATCCGAATAAATTTAATGGTTTATGGTCGGTGGTGGTTTATGTGCATGGTAAATATGGGCCGCAAGGGTTCTTTAAAGGTGTCGTACCACGTATGTTGCGACGTACATTGATGGCAGCAATGGCATGGACTGTTTACGAGCAGTTGTCCAAGTCGATGGGGTTGAAATAGTATTTAAAAAAACAACGATGATGGTGTGTTGGTGTGCAGGTTTAATTTGAACGTTAAACCTGTGTTTGGTTTGATTTTTTTATGGATTTGTCTCCGTAACATCTTTTGCCATTAATGTATACACAGCTGAATTTATGTATTTCTATATAATCATATATTTTATGTTGTTAAGCTGATTTTGTACAAATTAATGGGGTAAAATTATTGAAACAATATTGGCATTTTTGTAATGAAAATGTTACAGTATTGTGTTTTGTGATAGTTTTTAGATGAATTTATATATTATTCATACAGGTGAATGTTTATTTTTAGTTAAATTTTATGTTATTGTTTGTTAAAAAGAAATTAATAAAAATTCCACTTATATCGTCTATGCAGAATCTGTTAAATTAAACAATACGTAGCAACACGTACGATTCCTACATTTTCAAAATCAACTTTGATTAATGTCAAACAGAGGGCTCCACGAGTATTTTTAACTATCGTGTTAAGGGGGAAGTCCATGTAAAATTTTCAAAAAATCAATTTTTTTTCGATAATCTGAAAGTATAGTATGTTAAGCGTATACTGACGAGCGAAAAAAAAGTCTCTAATATTAACAAACTTATAGCTGATATAAATATAATCGTGCGTATTGTCAAGCGAGCCAGGTATATAGTAGTAAAAGGGTCCCTTCCATTATAATAATTCGAAATATTTCTTTTGTCCCATAACCGAAAGTACTCTTATGTATTTTAGTAAGTATATATATATATATCCATATTTACGTTCCTATACACGTGTAATATTGCTATACGAATAAAGGTTAGTCGAGAAATATAGGTAGTTTAGCCGGAGAATTAATCGTAGTGTTCAGTCGATTTGAAAACATAAAAATGCCGAATTATATAAAAGGTACGCGAGGTAATATTGCACGAAATAACGCTAAAAAAAGACGTTATCAGGGCAATCAGTTCACTGATAAAGAAGGTAAAAAATTTGAAGCCAGTACAAGCCATAATGAGAGTGCCAGCGAAAAAAAACTCAATATGCGTAATATTGAAGACATAAAAACTAATCCTTTGCACGGGTACAGAATAATTGAATTTTTTACAGTGTTTGCAGCTTTGTCTGAACTTGTGAAGTGCTCGGTATGTAGCCAGAAGATAAATTTCAGTGAATGTGGCTCTAGAGGTCTCGGTTTTAAAATTGTTGTTACGTGTCCATGTGGTGATAAAGAAATAAATTCAGGCCCTTTTATCAACAACGGATTTGAAATAAATCGAAAATTAGTGTTTGTCATGAGACTTTTAGGCGTTGCAAGAGAAGGAATAAATATCTTTTGTAATCTGATGGACTTATGCACTGGTTTGAGTAAACATTGTTACGCTAACATCGTGGAACACATTTATAATTCAACCAAATTATCATTTGAATTACTATCGCAGAAGGCGGTTAAAGAAGAGATAGAAAAAAATCTCGAGCAAGGAAGGGAAAGAAATATTTTAAAAGTATCTGGTGATGGCACCTGGAAAAAGCGCGGCTTCAAATCAAAGTACGGTGTTGCAACGCTCATAGGTTATTCTTCAGGGAAAGTGATTGACTTGAGAACAAAAAGTAGTTACTGTCAAGGCTGTAATTAC